>JASAOD010001596.1:0-10778 GCA_030849845.1 Crithidia brevicula | reverse complement strand
CCCGGCGCAGCGTAGAGGCCAGCGCCACCACCACTCCCACCGCCGATACCCTGATTCATGTTCGACGACAGAACAGGAATGCTGTAGGTGCGACTGGCAGGGGACGGATTGAAGGGTGCGCGACCACGACTCCCGCCCTCCTGCACTGTAAAGAAGTTCTGTGGCCGCTGTGTCGGCTGGGGCGGATGCTGCGACGGGACGACGCCCTGCATGCCACGCATCGGGCCCGAGGCGGGGGCGGTGTGCACCGCGCCAAAGCGACTCTCGTAGGGGTCACGTGCCTCCTGCGCGTACCGGGGCTGCACCGGCATGCGCGAGGGCATCGGCAGCGCACCTCCACGCTGCATCGGATGCGAGAGCATCGGCGCGGTCCTGTTTGGGGGTGGTGCGTGAGGATCCGCATGAAGGGCATCACCACCAGCGTGGGGGCCAAGGGCTTGGAGGGCGGCGGCGGCCAGCTCCGCAGCGTCCGGCAGAGGCGATTGGTGGTGATTACGATGATGAGCATCCTCTGTGGCATTCGCAAAGCCGTCTACGCCATCGTCCTCGTCTCCGAGGAGGGGCGATCCCGTAGCGGAGGCCCACACATCACCTTCCATGCCGTAGCCCGTGAGGGGTGTGTGGGTTGAGTGACGACTCGGTGCGTCTTCCTCCCATACGGAGCTGCCCGGGGCCGCCCAGTCCCCGCTCACATCCCCCCAGGCATCGGAGAGTGTCACCACCAAGGTCGGCGTGCGCACCTCGCCAGGGAGGAGACTGCTCTGGCGGACGAGGTCGACCTCTTCGGTCTTGGTCACGTCCACACCAGGGGGCTGTCGAAAGTTGTCCATCGTAGGCGAGCGCTGGAGGTTGCAATGCGTGGTGCGCTGTATCGCTCTGGGTGAGACAGTTGCTTATTGGTGGGGCGACTCAATGAGAGTAAAATTGGTGGTTTGAGAAAGCTATTGTTGAAAGAAAGCGAGACGAAATAAAGAACGTGAGGTAAACAATGAGTTACGGTGCAACCACGGTTGTGAATCGTGTTCCTCAGTGACCTTTGTTTCCTTTTCCCAGGCAGCAAGGCGTAGAGAAAAAAGAAAAAAGTGAAAGCATAGAAGAATCGTGTTTTTCAGAAAGTGGATCATCAACGGTGCAGGTGAACAGACGTTTGATTTTTATTATTGTTTGTTGATAGCCAAGGGGAGAAGGCAAGAAGCTCCCACAGTGCCGCGCGACAAACTCGAGGGCACAGTCCATGAAGGTCCAACGCGGCCAGATCTTTTAGAAAGCGACCTCTCTGTTTAATACAAAACGCACTTCCCATGTCTCCTAGCAGAAAACACCGATGAGGGTGTTGGTGCAAAACACAGTACCTTCTCTCCAGAGTAGATTCTCCCTCGCCTTTTCTTTGTCACATTCACCTTCTCGAGACTCTTGACTCGAAGGTCAATCGCTAAATTTCAACAATTTGCTTTACAGTCCCCCCTTTTTTTTGTTATTCACTTAAACGTGTTACCGGCATTATGAGTCGAAAGAGAGAAACTTAAACCAAAAAAGAAAGAAATTATAGCTTTCCAGCTGCGATGCTGCACAACGACAGGTAGACCCATTCTCCATCAAGCGCGGGCGCCGCCTCTGCCACCAGCAGCTAACAGTGCGTATTACACGAGACACACAACGACGCATCTTCTCTTTTCTGTTGTTGTTTTCCCCTCTTTTTCGTCTCAGCACTGGGTCAAGTGGGCGGGCTCATAGCGGGTACAGCTCCATCCCCGTCACACGCCCCTGGCAGTTCGCACTCGTCACGTACTCCACGCGAAGCGCAGCGGCACCAACCTCCGCCTCAGCCGCCTTCCAAGCAATCACAATTCCACTCGAATCAATCGAGAAGATCGTCGCCCCATCCACCTGTAGCGCCTTCACACGGTTCACATGGCGCAGCGGGTTCTTCTGACGCGTCTCGGATTCGATCTTAACAGGGCCGGAGAGCAACGCAGCCGCCTGGGCAGCCACTGCCTCGGGGTAGACTACCTCTACCGTTGCCAGCCCCGTTGCAACCTGCACCGGTGCATCGACCGTGCCGGACAACGCAATGTGCTTCACCGTCCCGGCCTCCGTGCCGAGGAGAAGACGATCCTCCGCGAAGAAGGCGCAGCAGTGGATCTCGTCCGGCGGCTGCGGGGTGGCACAGCGAAAGGCGCATAGGGGACGCATCACCGCCGCATCGTACACCACAAAGGAGAAGCGGCTGAAGACGACGAGTTTGGTGCCTTCAGGTGAGAACAACACACTCACCGGTGCCTCGCGCACGGGGGCAAACACAGACCGCGTAGCCTCGATTGCACCCCCATCGGCCCCTGCCTCAGCCGTGGACACCGTTGGGGTGTACTTCCACTTGGTGAGCAGCTTGCCTTTGATCAGATCCAGCACCGCGATGGCGCGGTCCTCGCCTACGGTGACAGCGAGGCGGCCATGGCTGCCCGGGTGCACGGCCAGCCCCACGACAGCCTTCTCGTGCACAATCAGCGTGGTCACAACGGACCAGTCACGGCAGCGATAGATGAGGAGCTGGCCATCCGCGCAGCCGCAGAGAAGGTGCTGCGAGCCATCTGCGAAGGCCAACGCGGTGACCTCTGCGGGAGGGGTGACGCTGCCGAGATCGGCCAGGCGAATCGCCAGCGGCTCCCCAGCCTCCTTCATCTTCCTCCGCGCGGCCGCGGTGAGGCGCTCCTCGGCCTTGTTGGTGAAGAGAAAGACGCGCTCGTCGACGCCGCTGCTGGCGATGTAGCGCTCCGTCACCGCCGTGCCGTTGACCCGGCCAACATGGCGCTTGACGGAGAACTTGATGAAGAACTTCTCCTTGCGGTACACGAGGCCGGCCATGACAGCGTGGTAGGTGCTGACGACGAGAAGCGCATTCTTGCACGGCTGACGAAGGGCAGGGGCAGCAGCAGCAGTGGTGGTGGGTGTGGTGGTGGGTGTGTTACGTATCTTTGCAGGCGCGCCTTTCTCTGCTGCTGTGGAGGACGGCGGTGCTGTCTTTGCCGCGCGTACAGCCTTGGACTTGTCAGCGGATTCTGAACGCGGACGCTTTGCTTGCGTCTTCATGATTTAAAGTGCAAAGCTCTCCAGAGAGAGAAAAAAATTATTATTGAGTAAGAGAGCAGTGCCTCTGTAAAGAGAAAAGGTGCTCATTAGAGTAACGTAATAAAAGCAGTAACAGTATCAGATTGGGATGAGGTGGAAAGGAGTTAAAGACAGAGTTTGACCCTTTGTGTTGTTCTCACTTTTTTGTGTGTGTTTTGGTGCTTATTATCAAAGGACACATCATTACAATAATCAGTGCATTTGAGCCGCCATCACAGGTATAGCAAGCTAGTGGGGTTGTTTAATTGTGCATTACTTGCACCTATTGTGCGTAGCCAATGAAGGGGTGCGGAGCTGCACCCCAGCAAAAAAAACAGCAGCAGTGATTTTTTAACAGGCGACATGCCTTTTTTTATTTATCTGCTTTCTTAAAAAGCTATTTAGTAAACTTGAATTCCAGTTAACCCAACGAACCTACCAAAAAAAAAAAAATCATTGTAAACTTCACTGTTCACCTGCCATCAAGCAAGTTGGGGTAACAAAACCCTCGTTAAAGTAAATAGTTAAAACTGACAAAACAAAAAGGAGAATAGACAACGATCCATCAAGGTAAGGAGAAAAAAGCTGTATATATAAATATTTCAAGAGAAAAGAAATAGCTGAACAGATAGAGGCACAGCGCCGCAAAGGTACACACTACGGAAAGTGAAGCAGTAGACAGCAAAGGTCATTTTGAAGAAACATACCATATGGCATAAAGCACTGAGTGATAATATGTGGCCTTCTCATCCCAAGTCAGTAGAAAAACAAGAGCTAATATACGTAGCCCAAAGGATTGACACCTGTGCTTTGACACATATGCACGGAGAGAAAAAATTATAACACTTAATAAACTCTCTATGCACATTCTTGCTCGGAAACAAGGAACACATAACAGCAAACAAACGTGAAGACGGCTGGAAGAAAGTGGAGATTATTTGGAGGTGACAAAAGGAAGAAAAGGGGAAAAAAAAATCTGTGTGCTTCGCGATTCTCCGATCGATAGAATGATTGTGTGAAAAAAAAAAAAAAAATCGCGCAACATGTGCAAAACACCTTTAGGGCGATGTGTTACTCATCTTTAACTCATATCTCACAAGAGAGGGGAAAACAAAAATGAAGCAGTTGTGTTTCTCCCCTGAAAGAGTTTTCTTTTTCAATTCTTGTTGCGGTGGCAGGAGATCGCCATCTCCCCTCCACTTTATCCTGTTTCCTCAACTTCTTTTATTTTTGAATAGACCATATTCCTAAACAAAAATTGTCTTTTTTTTCTTTCGAAACAAATCTAAAGTGAGAATGGAAAACTTCATCGGTTTGGGGAAACGATTCCAACGAAACTACGCAGCTTGAGTGGACTTGATAAAAAGAATAACAACAGCAACAGCAGCTATAAAAAAAAAGCAGCAGGCAAAATAATAAAAAAAGGGCGATCGAAGAAAGCAACGATGAAGTCAAAACTACAAGCAGACGGCTACAACACCTGTCGCAGTTGTTGTTGTGATGAAGCTAGAAATGAAACAATATGGTAAAAAAAAAAAAAGGAAATGTCAAGGAGAAATATGGGTAAATATGAGTCTCAAAAGAAAGGAGCACGTCCTCTTGCTCCTCATACGTAAAAGCGCCACCAAGATTATCCGAAAAAAACAAAAAAAACACTGATTTCCTTATTCCTGGGAGAGCGATAATTCATAGCACAACTCTGTTTCTCTGTGTCTAGAAGCGCGACCCAAAACGTGCTGTAGCGTACCGTTCCATCTCCTCCTCCACGCTGGGCAGCATACGATCCTGTTTGCGCCTCGGACGCGTGAAGGATATGTGCGTGCCGTCGCCCGACTCACTGCTGCAGACGGTGGAGTGGCCTGACCAGGACGAGCTGCGGCGTTGCAAATAAGGGTTGGTGCCTTCGTCCATGGAGAGATCCAGGGAGGGGCAGGAGCGGGATTGGGCCGTGCCGGCCGCATCGCCCAGCGAGTGCGTTTCACTGCCACTACGCTGGCGATTGGTCATGCTGCTCGGCCCACTCTTCTGCTGCTGCTGCTGCTGCTGCTGTTCTCGTGTCGTGTCAGCCTTGCTAAACTGCGGAAGGATGTTGGCGGACGTGGAAGAGCCGCGGCGATTGTTCGAGGGCGGCAGCCTGGACTTGACGCCATTGCCGTTGGTGCTGGGTGCCGCAGTGCTGCCGCCCACCAAGTTGTTCATCACCATGGGGGACATGTTAGACGAAAGAGAGTTACTGTTTCGTGGACGACGGCCAGGTGGAGAGGCCACTGCTGGGGAGACGATGGTAGAGACCGCTGTGGATTCCCTCAAGGCAGGCTCCTGCTTCGTTTGCGCAGATGCGACCGGCTTAGCGATCTCCACAGCTGATAGGGGCGAGACTGGTGCTTGCAGGTAGCGTCGGCGGAAGAAGCGATTGGGGTCGCGGGTATCGCTGGGAGGTGGGGCCACGGTGAAGGCCATCAGCTTGGGCGGCAGCGATGTGGACTCGTCCGTTGCCCTGTCGTGTGCAGTCGCAGTGCGCTGCGTCGGCGAAGGAGAGGAAAGGGTGGTGTCTTTGCTGTCCATCCCCGCGAGTGGGACAGAGGTGGAGGTGGGCGCTGTGGCACCAGGATGCGTCTTCTTGCCTGGGCTGATACGGCGAGGAGACTCGGGGAGCGTGGCCTTTGTTGCGGCGACAGTGGTGAAGACCGCAAAGGCGGAGGGCAGGATGGTGCCCGTGTGCTTGGACGGCGGCGTGGTCTTATCCTTAACAGGCTTGCGCGAGGGCGGCGTGCGCGGTGTCCGCGACGAGGATGAGCTAGAGGCATTCGACGACGCGTCTGGATGGCTGACGTGCGTCCGCTTCTTGTGCGCTGCGTCGGCGCTGTCTGTCTGGCTCTTCGATGCAGCTTGCAACGGCGACGCGCCGGTGTGCTTGGCTGCGGCTATCACGTCACTTTGGTTCACAGGTGCCAGCACCGGCGAGACATCCGACTTCGCGCGTGCAGGCGACACACTACGAGCCGTCGCCTTCTCGGGCACGCTCGGCAGCAGCGTAATCTCCGTCATTGGCGAAGCGGTCGCTGCTTTGCTGACAGTTGCGTTGGTGCTCGCAGTCGCATGCGGTGGGTCTACTCTGACTCTTGTAGAGGTCACGCCACTACGCTGTGAGGCGCTCGAGGGAGCCGGCGACACCACAACAGACGCACGAGACGTGGACGCTGCGGAGGACCGCGCCTCCGCCTCCTCAACAGGTGAGCCTCTCGCGTCGCCGGCACCGTCTGTATGCGCATTCACCCAACGCGCTATAGACTGTGTAGGTGTCCCTTCAAGCTCCGTGGAGCTGCGCCGGCGCGGCACACCGGCTTTGCTGCCGATCGTCCCATGTTGCGTTGGTGGCGGCCGTGGCACCGCGCGCGGCATCGGCGAAGACGCGAGCACCGGCACCGCGCGGTCGGACCTCGACAGGCGAGCAAGACTACTCCCACTGCCGTTCTGCGCAGAGGCGGCCGCGGCGACGACCGTGGCAGCGGAGATGGTGGAATTGCTGCTGAGAGTTGTCTCTTGCCTGAAGGATTCAGAGAGTCGGCGCTGCGGCGGGTTCTGATAGACGGACTCGCTGCCCTGGTCACTCAACCCGGTGCCGAAGTACGCCGCCCCCTCGTCACCGCTGCCCACCTCGGACAAGGCGCTGCGATCCCCCACGCGGGAGTCGAGGCTGCGAGCGCCAGAGCTGCCGTGGGACTGCAGAAAGGTGTTGTTTGTTTGCGGGGTGAAGCCGCCGTCATCCTTGCGGGAAAGGTGGCACTCGCTGATCGAGGTGGCCGTCGTCGCACCGGACCGGGTCATCGGCACAGCGTTGTTGCGACTGCTTGTGTTGTTGTGATGGTTGCTGTTGCTGTTGCCTCTCCGTTCTCCTCCGCCTCTCGGGGAGCCGTAGAACTCGCCGACTTCGTCGTAATGGAAGGAGGTGCCGATGCCGTCGTAGAGGCTGCGCTGCATCGCGCTTGTCCCTGCCCTTGGTTCACACGATCCATACAGCTGATCGGTGGACGCTGTGGCGGCGTTCAACGTGGCGTTCGGGGCAGTTGTGCTGCTGTTCTTACTGCTCCTCGTGCCGTTGTTCGCTGCCGCACTACCGTGTACCTTCCGGCTGCTCTGTGCGCGGTAGGTGGTGGCCGTGTTGGCCAACCCGCCGTAGCTGCCAGCCTGGTAGTAGGATGGTACGTTGTAGAGGCTGCCGGAGGACATGGGCAGCGTCATAGTCTCACCGCTGAAAGGTCCAGCACCGGCCGGTGCGTCGTCGTCGTCGTTGCCCATTGTGTACATGCCAAACCCGCTCGGCAGCTGGTAGCCGCCATCAAAGGGGCCGGTGGAGTGCTGAGAGTCGGAGGAGGAAGTCATCGGTGGCTGCAGCGGTGTTGTGGGCGTGCTGCCATAGAGCATTGCTATCTCAGTGTTGATTGTGTGTTTCTCTTTAAAAGAACCGAAACCACTAAAGATTGGAAAATACAGTATAACAGAATTGCTGAGCGCTGTCAAGAAGCTTGGAGATTGAAAGCCTTTCACTTTTCTTTTCCAGAATTGACAATGCCGTGATGATAGTGAGAGAAAGAAGCAGAAAACAGAACACAAAAGGAGTGAGAGAAGGAGGCCTCTCACCACCGCTAGAAGCACTTGCTGGGCTTCAGCTAAAGAAGCAAAAACAGCTCTCAATAATTTGTATTCTGGCAGAAAACACACGATATTTAAACTCCTAGAGAGAAAAAGAAACGAGAGAAGAAAACAAAAAAGATTGGAGAAGATGAAAAGAGGTGTTGACCGTTTTCAACTGTGTCAAGCAAAAGACGAGACACTGATATATAAAAATTGATATTGCGCTCTGACGGAAGAAAGAAATTCAAAGCAAGAATCGGAAAGAAATAGCGAAATGAGCACTGAGCTGAAAACGTTAAGAGCTTTTTTGAGAGCAAAAGTAGAAAAAGAAAGGAAAATAAGAATCGATTGAAATGGTGACGATGTGCAATGGAGTGGGAAAAGAAGGGAGAAAAAGAGGGTCGTTACAGGCAGAGAAAACAAAAAGACAAGTTCTCTGGCGCTATGATGCAGTTTATGGCTTTTTTGCGACAGCTGTTTTTTTTTGTTTGACGAGTGTTTTCTTCAAGGTCACACAAGATAAGAAGAAAACAAATATTTGCACTGAAAGGAAAAAAAATGGCAATAGACGAGCCGAGTTAGAAATATATATATAGTATTCACAACACTGTGCTTACGCTTCACGTGTTGTTGTCAAATCAACTGAAATGCCCACGTTGCCACGCAACAGCTTTCCTTCTATGAGATGTGCAGAGTGTTCAATGATGTAATCTCGTGTGTGGGAGACGGAAAACACCGAAGTGGTACTCTGCGGTGAGACTATCCGAGTGCAAGCAGGCAGTAAACCGTGAAACAACATTTTATTTTAGAGAGGGGATAGTGAAGAGAATCAATCGAGTAACGTCATGAAGGATAGCAGAAGCGGAAAATGGAAAAAGTAAAGGCGGAGAATTAGGAAAAAGCAGAAGTTGTATCGTCAATAAGAGTGCATCCTCTTACGTACGTATAAGAAACGCAACAGTCTTCTGGATTCACACAGGAGAGATTGCTACTGCAGCTTCTAGGCCAGGCATATCTCAACGGCACAAGATAACAGAGATACCTGCAGCGACAACGATAAAAAAGAGGAGTATGAGTGTTCGTCAATTTGTGCTCACATTGCTCAAACGAGACTTCTTAGGCACGCGCAGAAAGAGCCTGGGTGCTCTGACTGAAGGGCCGCGTCGCACCCGAGAAGCGCATGCATACACATCCTACCTACTTGCTTCTGTTTAGGTTTCCTTCTTTTGTTTTAAGAGAGGTGACGTGCTCTTGTTCACCCTTAAGAGGCAACTGCACCCCCTCAAATACTAACGTTGACCCTTATAGTTGGTGTTAACATCTCTTACCTCGAACTCACCGCACAACCCGATTAATCCTACAAACACGAGAAACTGGAAAAAAAAAAGGAGCGGTGCGAAACGATTGGCAATGGTACACGCTGCCGCGCCATCACGTTATTAATCGCTATATGCACGTCGATACCGTGGCTGTTGCCCGAATCCTCGCACATTGGAACCGCTCCAGCACCGCTTCCTCACACCATTTGCAATTCGAACACCACCGCTCTCACCGCCGCGGTTGGCTGGTCCTACCAGATCAAACAAGCAGAAAATGTGAAGGAAGTAGAGGGATAATGCGGAACATTAAGAATAATAGTAACATAAAAAAAACCGTGCTTGCTCACGTACACATACACGTACCCATCAAAGGGTTAATAAAAGCATGGCACAACACATAAACGCTCCTTCAAACACAACTGTGCAACGCGGACGGCGCAGACACGCATACTGACATATGGCGTTTAGTGATGCTCTCCTACCAAAGTAGAAAACACGAGCTTCTCATAATAATAAAAAAGGGTTTGAAAACGAATGTATGCTGCACACCAAGACGCACCGTGCACACACACAAAACAAAGGGGAGTAATAATAGCAAAACTAAACAACAACAACAAAAACGGAGTCGCCTGGACGATTGATCGTTGCCGAATCGACTGCACTCCTTCAATACCATACCGCACCGAGTTCCAGAGGTGCATCTCGGGATACGCTAGCGGGTGAGAAGACATGATAAGATGCAAAATTATGCTTCAGCATCACCTTCACCGATTAAAGCAGTAGAGAGCGCCTTTTCTGCGCACAACTCATACATGTGAAGACCGCTTGAACTGCGGTTCTTCCCACCCCTCGCTACAACACCACTCGTGCGTTCAGCTCCTTGTACGAAACTGCGTACAGCCAGTAGCATACAGAATACTCATAAGCAATAAGAAGGTACTCTCCTTCTGGTATGATTAGGTTGCCATTAGTGAGCGTGGTTCTTGGTTTCGCTGTGCTGTGAGGGGGCAGCGCAGTTCTTGCCGCACTCCATCGTGCCCACGGCCACGGGATCGACTTGGATGGTGGTGTGGCCGATGCCAAAGTGCACCTGGCAAATGTGCTGCGCCGTGGCGAGGACAGCGGGGCTGTCTGAGACGAGGTGGACGGACAGGGAGACGTACTCCGCAGACAGCGACCAGATGTGCAGGTCATGCACGCTGACCACGCCGTCAATCTCCATCAGCGCCTCCTCCAGTGCCGCGTAGTCGATGTTGCGTGGGGTGCTCTCCATGAGAATGCCGAAGAGCTCCATCAGCAGCGCCTTGGTCATGTTCAGCGTGATGACGGCAAACATCACCGAGCAGAACGGGTCAGCGAGGTTGAAAATCGAGTACTGGTAGGTGTGGGTGCCGTAGTAGGCGTAGTTGGCGACGTAGATGAAGATGCCGGCCAGGATAACGCCAAGGGACTGCACACAGTCGCCCAGCGCGTGAAGGATGGCTGCGTGGACGGCGAAGCCCTTCTGGCTGCCGAGGCCGGTGCCAGTGCGTGCGTCTTCAGCACCGCCGTGTCCGTGATCGTGTCCATGATCGTGGTCGTGATCGTGGCCATGATCCTCGTGCTCGTGGTCGTCGTGCTCACCGTGGCTGTGCCCGTGCGAAGAGCCGAAGTGGCTGTGTCCGTGCGAGCCGCCAAAGTACAAGATGGAGGCGCAGACGACGTTCACCGCCATGCCAA
>JASAOD010001595.1:0-10683 GCA_030849845.1 Crithidia brevicula | reverse complement strand
CCCTAACCCTAACCCTAACCCTAACCCTAACCCTAACCCTAACCCTAACCCTAACCCTAACTCTACCCCTAAGGCTAACAACAACACACACGCCCACCACACCACACCACCACCAACAACACAGGACTCGCAGGAGATACCCCACCAGCGAGGGCAACGACATGGAGAACACAGCAGCATTCAGCAACCGCACTCGTCTCCTCAGCACCACCTCAGCCATCATCAGCAAGCCGCAACCAACGCTTCGCGACTGCAGTGGAGAAGACCCAGCAAGAGAGAGAAACAAGCAGCTCGCCAACGCAATCGCCATTAGGACAGTACAAATGCGCCAACCCGTTCATGCCGACAAACGTGAGGCCCTGGACAGCGATGCACGTCAACGTGCCCGTGATGACAGGCTGTGTGAGGTCTACAACCCTCATAACACTTTCGAGGCACGCAGTCTCCTGCAACGCGGATATCGTCACCGCAAAAGCAGCTCTGTTCACTGAAGTTGCCTTATTACGCGCAGAACCAACACTCCTTCAAAAGCGAGCTGTCCACTTTAAACATCCATCAAGATGGCGGACAACCCTCTGCATTAGTACTGTCGTTCCTCTTTGCTCACCCAGAAGTGGACGTACAAGAAAGGGAAGCGGCCTCTTGCAGGTCCTGAGGCTTCGTCGAGGTACAATGAAACGCATGTGGATGGGCTTTGGTGTGCTTGCATTTCTGCGTCGACTCAAGTCGCTCTCCTCACTGTTACCTGGCGGTAGCGCACAGCCTGTGTAGACATCTGATACGCACCTACACAAGTTTCGCCACCAGAGAATCCGCTGCAGATGGAAGAGAGGAGGTAACCACCCAATTGCGGCTCTCCGCCACGCAAACTATCCTAACCAGCCCAGCCCTGGCATGAACACGGGAGTGGCATGTTGGTCATCGCATGCTGACTTTCCGATGTCAGCCTGCTACAGATTTGCGGTTGCATTGGCGAGAGGTGCAAAAGCGTGCTTTGAGCCAAGACAGCTATGCAACACAACACGAATTGCACACTAATGGGAGATGCAGCTGAGTCGCCAAAACAGCTCTGTGAAAGGCTAATGGCGCTACCAGCAGCCTTGAGGGTGACATCTCGGTATAGGAAGTGCTGCGTACATCGGCAGGCTTACAGACAACGATGCAGCTTTGAAGAGACTGGAGTAGTGCGACGAGAAAGGAGCGAATGAAGCAGAGACTGGCCCCTTGAGATATAACGAGATAATGACTATTAGAGAGCGAAAACAGCCCCATCATCGCGTCGATGAGTGCTGCATCAGTTGTGCGTGCCACATGCTTGTCACAGATATGCGGTGTGAAATATGGTTTTTGCTTTGTATACAAAAAGAAATCACCGAGGTTGTAACACCCTGCATTCGTGCAGAGCAAACGCACACTTTTAGTGTCAAAAGAAGGTCAGAGAAGCAAAGAGGAAAGAGAGGAAAAGATAACAATGAAGTCGTTTGATATCAAGAGCGAATGGCAAAAGGCATTCACCCAGACATGGCTATACTTGAAAGAGGAAGCGGGCAGTATGTTGTAAAAGTGAAATTCTATACACTTGACAAAGAACCGCACCAATCGCGCAGTTTACGCCGCTCACAATACCCGCGGCAGATTACAACGAGTTCCACCCACGCAGAACAACCAACATAGTGCTGGTTTGTATTCATCTGGCATACAAGTTCATTAGCTCACTTTCCTTTGCATGCGATAGGTCCTTTGGTTTTGTTTCAAGCATTTTTCAAGAACGAAGCAGGTGTAAGCAGAGCAACAAATAGCAGCAAAGAAAAATAAATGCGTTATGGAAAATATATAATGTATCTGAAAATCGAATGAGCAAAACAAGGCGGATATTGACCGTCAATACCTCGTCCACTTTAGCAAGACCAAGGAGCAAAAACGAGAAAGAAAAGTCGGGTTCTGAAAAAAAACACAATGAAAAGAAAAACGCAGTGTGGAAAAAGAAGAAGCAGAAAGCAAGAGAAGACAATGCACGAACGCATAAGAGAGAGAGAAGCATTGGTCTCTTTTAGCGGTTATATTTTTGTGGGGTTTAAAATATTTGAAAAATTAGATGCATAGAGGTTGCCTCATCCGAACAGCATACCTTGCGTGGACGTTGGCACCCCTCCCGCCCACCGGAAGTCTTAGCGAAAGGATGGAGAAACAATTTCTTCCCCAGTAGTTGCATGCCTTCTGCGGTCATCAGAGCAATTATAATTTAAAGAAAAAAAAGTGGCAAATCGAGAAGCGGCGCCGAATATATTAAAGCCTGTGCTTTTATGGAGAGAATCGTTGGGTTGATGTGCAGCAAGGCGGATGAGACGACTACTACACCACAAACTCGATCGTCCATCCCATTTGGGCTCGGAGATGATGCGTTCCCAGTGAGAAAAATGAGAGAAGTTCGATAGAAGCATCCTCCTAAACTGCTCCCAAACATATTCTCTAAGAGTTCTGTCCCTTTCGTTCATCAACTGTGTCCATACGTCCTTGTCTGATTACAAGATAAGCTTGCAACTCGGTAGGCAGCTGCGCAGCTCTTCCACGTCTTCGAGTTTACAATAATTCGCAGTAATTTGTTGAAGTTTTGGTGCACCAGCCAGACCACCGAGGGAACGCAGCTGGCGGCTGTTGGAAACGTCGATCTCCCTCAGATGCAGGCATTGACTCAGGCCCTCTACATCCTTTAATTTACACTGGAAAGCCACAACCTTCTCAAGCCTCGGTGCACCAGCCAGACCGCCGAGGGAACGCAGCTGGCGGTTGTTGGACACGTCGATCTCCCTCAGATGCAGGCATTGACTCAGGTCCTCTACATCCTTTAATTTACACTGGCAAGCCACAACCTTCTCAAGCCTCGGTGCACCAGCAAGGCCGCGGAGAGAACGCAGCTGGCGGTTGTTGAAAACGTCGATCTCCCTCAGACTCAAGCATTGGCTCAGACCCTCCACATCCTGTAGATTACAGAACTGGGCAACAACCTTCTCAAGGCGCGGTGCACCAGCGAGAACGCCGAGGGAACGCAGACCGCGGTTGTTGGAGACGCCGAGCTCCTTCAGCTGCAGGCATTGGCTAAGGCCATCGACATCCTGTAAATCACAGTTATACGCCGCAATCATCTCAAGGCTCTGTGCACCACCGAGACCGTGGAGAGAACGCAGATCAGAGTTGCCGGAGACGTCGACCTCCTTCAGTTGTAGGCATCGGCTTTGGTCACCGACATCATGAAGCCCACACAATTGGGCCACAACCTTCTCAAGGCTCTGTGCACCAGCGATACCGTGGAGAGAACGCAGATCGGAGTTGCCGGAGACGTTGAGATAGGTCAGCATGGTGTAGCGTTCCAAGCCCGCAAATGATTGTATGCCACAACTGTCGACCGTCAAGCAGCAGAGGCGTGGCGGTAGTGGCACCGTAGAGAAATCGCGCAAAGAGTGAAAAAACCGAAGTCTAATGTCGCTGATCTGCATCTCTGCTGCCACACTCAGCGCACTACGCACAGTTTCCTCAACGCTTTCGCTAGCTTGACCGTCAATGCCTTGAATAGACAAACTTGTTAAGTTCGGTAATGTTGGCAGTGCACAGAGAAGGGTGCCACACTCTCCATCGCACACCGCAGCTGCGCTCTCGGTCTCCTGGTTGGAGAAGCGTGGGCAGAGAGCCTCCTTATTAACGTGAATGTCTAGCGCCTCAACTCGGCTTCTCAAACGGTTGGAGAGGAGCCCAAGCAAATAACGGGATGCGTTGTCTGCCTCGATATGCACCGCTATCCCTTGCCGCTTGGCCCACCACAGCGAGTTCGCTAGTTCTGGAGACGGCATTTGTCGGTCAACTGCTTTGATATGACAAACAAGCCTCTGATCCACGACCCTCACTCGAACGCAGTCTGGATAAGGCAAAAGATAAGAAGTAAGAGCATCCAGATCCAGCCTCATCCTTGGACTCGTAGCAGCAAGGGCCAGGGCAACTTTTTTTTGAGGCATGAAGCTCATGAAGCTCATCACCTGCGCAACGCCATCTGAGTGCAGAAGCGACAGTGCCTCACGAGCGTCATCTGAAGAGTTGTCCTCCAAAGTCTCGTTGAGGTCTTTGACGTGATATCCGTAGCGTGTGTACCGCCAATCCATGGGTGTTGCTGTTGAATTGTGTGTCTTCATGATTTAGAGGAGAAAAAAAAGGTTGGCTTTCCCTGAGTGAGTGGAGAACGGAGCAGTTGTCTTTACACTATGCGGTAGAAGAAGAGGTATCAAGCATCCACACATTTCAGAAAGAGAGGGAGAAAATAAAACCAAGGAAACCACAGCAACATGCTAGAAACACCTTCATGTGAATCACCTGACAATGACCGCGGTAGCTTGGCAGCCATGCCCATTACACACACACACACACATACACACACCAATCGCACTGTTTGAACTTGGTGAAAACAATCATATCCCTTTCCAGCGCTTCAGCCTGCTTTGTTTCGCATTCACCGCAGAAAACTGTTTACAAAGACGGCTCAAATAAGGTGGCAGTTGGACACAATCAATGTGTGTCTGAAAAGTAGATGGCATTGTGTTTTCGTATTCAGCAACGTGAATGAGAAGCAAACAACCTCTGTTAAAAAGAATAGAGATAATACACTTTAAAGGAAAAGTTAGGCTGGGAAGGCTGGAAACGCCGACAGTACATTCGCAGGGGCAATGAACACACAGTGATCTGGAAAAGAAAAAAAGCAGAAAGTGAAAAATATCGCAGAAAATCAGATGCCCCGGCCTGGATTCTTCAAAATGACACGAAACGCTCAGCAGCTCATCCGACTTTCACCCCAAACAACTTACAAGCCGGTGCTGGATAAAGTGACTGAGGAAACCAGGAATGATGGCATTTGCCAAACAAAGAGAAGCACGTGCTTGCTTGCAATATCAAAAGAACAAAGATTAGCATTCTACACTTGTAGATGCGGAGCCATGAGCAGGACAAGTACTTTTAAGAGCAGTTTAGAGCAGAGAAAAGAGAGCTGCCAGCAAGAGGGTTGAGATTAGTACTATGCTACACAATACTAGGAAGACAAAGGAAAACTATCAGTACGAATAACAACGAAAGGGAAGCAGCAGTAAGCAGCAATCGACAGTTACTTCATCAACAGTAAGACTCCCCTAGATTTAAGTGACCGCTGCCCTGAATAAAGCTGGTAAGAGTCACCACAATAATCAAAAAGAGCAATGCTTAACACGAGCCATCAACAAGTGGCACTGATAACTATTCTTAAGATGTAACGTCTTTTGACCACGAAGAATCCTTGCACCTCAGCACCTCTGAGAAAATACACGGCTACAAAAGACATAAAAAAGCTTGCTATACATCCATACATAAGCAGATGCCCTCTCAGCTCATCACCAATTGCGCCGCTATTGCTATCCGTTTCAATCTCAGAGAAGTAACTATAGTATCCATAAAAAAGCAAAGCAACTGAGTGTCCGTAACGCCAGTTGTCTATACTGGCCAGCAGTGCTCGGACGGAATGAGACTTGAAAATCATTCACTGAAGATGACGAGAATACGAACTCGTACAAGAGGTGGAGAGTAACGCTTTCATCTTGAACAGCATAAGACGTCAACATCGCTGGGCATCGAGTCCCTCATCAGCCTCACTACTTACCGCACTACGCACACAATGTCGCTGGCAAATGCTGCAGCTGCTGAGATTCAACCAATGCAGAGGACGTTTGGTAAGGTATGACGTCTACGAAAGTACATCCTCATTGATCCGTGTTGCCACATACTGTCAGCAAGCATCGCATCAACTGGCACGTAAGCATCCAAGTCGATCAGTGATACGCACAACAGACAGCTTTGCCGTATCCGCGAAAGGCTCCACAGATCGTATCACACACGTGATAGGAGCGCGTGATGTTCCAACATCAGCTCAAATGGCGCCTGAGTGTCAAGCAGCTTCATTCACAATCTGACGTTGTGTTGGGAGAGTGGCACACTACATCGCATCATCAATCATTGCAAGTGCGCGATCACAAGTTCAGCCTCAACATTGGAGATCGGCAGTCAACCCCAGCTGTCACTGCTGCAAAAAAGAACATCTCTAAATCTCTTCCACCACAGCAGTTCCTCCATGTGGCTCCAGGAGTTGTAGCGACACAGGAACACAAGATTACACGGCACGCAGGCGCAACACCTGCGGTACAAAACTTGTACCATGCGACAGGCCGCCAGCGTGTGGGTGAGTCATCTCTAGTACTCCAATAGGCGAAGGCACTCAGACCTGCGATGTGGCCTGCACAGCCCGCATGCAGGTAGATTGACGACGAATGCAGCATACATGCTCCTGTGCCACAACACGTGCCTGTGGATGGTCAGAGACATGAGCTTCCTAGTGTGTGCGAAGCCCTTTCGTGACTCCACTGCTGTATCTGACAATGAATAAAAAAGGGAAAGCATAGAAAGATGATGACAGTGGGAGATGAAGTCCGTTTTTGTGACTTCAGTAGAGAAGCCCACCAATTGAAAACATGAGCTTACTCAGCAGCAGAAAGACATGCAGCGAGACAACGAAGGTATCTTCCACTTTCAGTACTACAGCGTGAAGAAGCGATGTCCAGCGTCGCAACCTCGTTGTCAGTAACGCCTTTAACGCATTGGATCGTGTGTTGTTGTTTTGTTTTTTAAACGAGCTATGCGCGTTGGTACGCAGCACTCAAGTACAAAAAAAAAGAGGGGAGATGTGCACCGTCGCGGTAAAAATATTGTTTTACAAAAAAAAGAGCATTTGAAAGGCTGTGAAGGCTGCTGGCAGCGCTGCATCATAAAGTGGAGAGAGTAAAACAACAAAGCACTGATGGCAACACAAGCAAATCCGCGTGACAGAACTCTGCTTTAATTGAAAAAGAAATTGGAACAGCATACATTTATAAGTTAAGTATTCTGTGTCCTCTTAGAAAAACCGTGGAAGAGGGCAAACTACCTGTTAAGGCGTAAAATAAACAAAAAGTAATACAAAGGGAGAAGGGGTGATACCGTTAGTCGTTCGTCACGAACGTTACTGTGCGTAAGAACGCTAGAAGGAGCTGACAGAAAAATGTCTTCGCAAAAAAAGTTTGACGAGAAGACAAAGTAATTAAAAAAAGAAACAAGCTATCTGAGAACTAAAATGAGCACGGGAAAGATACTCGTGCTCGAGTGAAGTCAGCGAAACTGTGCGCTTCACGTCCCTCACCAGAGTCAAGGAGCTTCAGCAAAAGAAGAAAAGCAACATTTAAAAGAGACACAAAAAGTATTACGATAAGAACAGAAAATGAAAGAAGCAAGCTAGAAAGGAAAGAACAGAACAACACTCATATGGGGCGAAGCATATCTTTCCAGAGAATGCAGCGCACGCTTTAAATAAAAGAGTAAGTTATAAAATGAGCAAACAAACTGGCGAGCTACAATCAGAGAGGTTGAAACATGACGTGGACAGTTGCTTATATTGAAACATATCTTTACTGCTTCAGAGTGGAGCGACAAAAAAAGAAAAACGGTCTTCTTTTGATAGGTATTCGATGAACTCGCGCAGCAAATGGTAGCTTACACGCCCCACGCCCTCCCATACGCAGACACCTGGGTGAATTGGTAAGCGACACAATGGAGCTGTGAAGGGCTGCGATCTGATCTCGCCTTTCCTTTGTCAAGTGCAGCTATGTACACTCAGATGGACAAAGAAGCCGCCTGAACAGATGTCGGGGGCTGTGCCACGCAGAGGCAGGAAGGGCGAGGAAGTGAGGGAGAAAAGCAAACCGTACGTGCAGTCCTCACTGCACCGCTGCCTTGTGCTGTGGTGACATACTGGTCCACCTCCATAATCCGTTTCACCTCTGAAACGAAAGAATGAAGCGCCGGTTCGGTAATCTGATACAAAAACCCGCTGCGCACATGTGGGAATGCGCTTTCTTTACGCGTTGCAATGCACGTCGTACGCGCGTCTCCGTGTGAGTCACCAATTCCTGTGTAAAACGTAGTCAATTAAGCCTTTCTGTAACACGCTCTCATGCGTCCCAATAAAATCTTCCGAATAACTCTCATTCCTGATAAAGAAAAAGCCTATGGATGCTCCACGAGGGGTAACCACGGCGTACCTGAGCCTCCTACACGTGCGCAAGACATCGACGCTTCGCACGTCGTACCTCCTCGCTTCAAGTGACGTGAGACGCGGTACATCAGCCAGCCCGGAGAGGGTGTGTAAATTAAGGTTTTCCGAAACATCGACGTGAGTGAGTTGGGCACACTCATAGAGTCTGCTGACGTCCTGCAGATCGCAGCCGCGTGCTTCAAGTGCTTGGAAGCATGGCGAGTTACTGAGACCTGACAGACTCCGCAAATGCCTATTTAGTCTGACGTTGGGAGATGTGAGGAGCGGGTATCTGTCCTAGCCCTCCAGGCCCCGTAAGGTAGTAGCAGTTGCGCAACTTAAGAATGAGCATTTGTGGGCTGAGCTCCGTGACTTACCTGAAGAGCTACTCGCGCCTCACTAGTGTCTTCAACTCTGACATTCCAGAGAGGAAGAAGTTCCTCAGCTCTGGGCAGTTGATGATGGAGAGACTGATGAGGCACATGCTGCTCGACAAATGAGGCACGAAGCTCAGCCCACACATGTACACGTTTAAGTACCGCAGCTGTTCCGCCTCAACGAGCGCAGAGAGGTAGCGAAGATCGAAAACAACCCACGAAGCTCAGGTCATTGGGAAGCGTCAGTGAGGCCATCCGCAGGGCTTGAACCACGGCATCAGCTTCGCGCATACTTTCATCAGCATTCCCGGAACATATAGACAGTCTTGTTAGGTGCGGGAAGGCTGACAGCGCACAGAAGAAAGTGCCGCACCGCCCATCGCACATTTGTGCGGGGCCACACGTGCACACCGTATCGAAGAGGAATTGAACGTGCAGAGTTTCGATCTCACGCCTTAGCATGTCGTTGAGGAGCGTCAGTGCATCGCTGCGTGCGTTGATGGTAATGAAGTTCAGTGGTAACCCGTCTTGCTCCGCTCACTACAGTAAATGAACCAGATGAAACGACAGCGTCACTGCTTCGCTCTCATCGAGAAACCAATGCAAGTCATGTTGGCTCACTTGCACTCCACTGAATGTATTACCCGGAGTCAGAAGCTCTTCAAGTGCCTCTGCATCGAGTCTCATCTGCGGGCACACAGCACCCAGAATACCGGAATGCCTGCAAAGCACGCAAGGAGAAACAAAGCTCATCATCACCTGCGCAATGGGATCGGACTCCAGACGCGACAGTGCCGTATAAGTATCGTCTCCGCCAAAATTACAAGAAAGAGAAGCGCACAAATCCTCCACATGACTTGTGTAGTGGGAAGAAGCCAAGCGGCTTTGACCCTCGCTTGTGTCTGTCATCTTTTGTAGCTCTTGCATCCTGAACGAGTTGTTTGCGGACGCATGTCTTTCACCGTTAACGTTGTTTTTTGTTGGTATTGCCGTTGTTAAAGTGAAGTGTTTTTTCGCAGAGCAAAACAACAGGGATGCATAGCGTTTCAGTACAAATATATATATTTTTAGATGACAAAGGTAGAGATAGGCGGAGAGCAAATACGTTGAAAGCAAAGTTCAGGTAGAAAATGATTCAGCTTTGAAACATATCTGTGCAGTTTCTGTCTGAGCTACTGAAAGTTAGAAACACTTTAACACGATAGTGCTTGTTGGGAAACGATGTCGATTCCCTGTCTTGAATTTTTTTTTCTATCTGTGTTTAAAGCAAGGTAAATTGGGGTTTGGCGGGAGGGAAGGGATTGAAAAACGTGTTGCAACAGCCGAAGGCTGTCGTTGAGAATGGGGCCAAAGCAAAAATGGCTGAAAACATAAGCTCACTGTAAACTATCACTTCACATGACTGTTGACACATCCCAAGTATTTCCCATTCACACCTTGAAAACAGGAGAGCCAGCGAGTAAAGAAAAAACAAGACAAAGCCAGGGGTATGGGAACGTGCAGAAAGAAAATACAAAGTAGAGCGGCTGCACGAACGCGGGAAGTTAATGCGCTTGCACAAAATGCATGAACTATTTGTCAAACCAAAGCCGCGTTTGGGCGAGACAAGACAGTATTCACCGGCTATGAGAGCGGTAGTTCGATGCTTTCCTAAGTTGTTTGCCGCTATCCCTTGCACATTCAGTTGCCTTTGCTTGTAAACAAAAAAAAAAAACCGAAGTTCAGTGAGAAAAAAAAAATCGGGAGACCACTAAAGGAGGAGCAGCACCCATTGCCGAAGATCAGCAGAGAGTTCGCTCCAACTCCCTCAACCGCGAGGGCCAGCTCCTCCGCGAGCGACTTGCTCCTACAATATAGTAGCTGAGACACCGATCCTGTTTGTGTAAATATACAACAATTAGAAAAACAAAATGCTTTCTGACTCAAAAAGAAAATTATACTCCTCAAATTTCCTAAATTATAACTTATTGGTGGATTGATAAAGAAGTGAGTGTTTCATAAATACACACTGTGCACACCTTGGATTCAAAGAACCCCTGTTACTCTAGGAGGCCGTTAATGCGCAGGAACGCCTTCATCTTCGCCTTTCGCCCAGCAAACTTCCCGTTCGCGACGTTCGGGTCCACCGAGTTGCCCACGGACAGCACGCACGCGCGCAGGCGGCCACCTTTCTGCCGC
>JASAOD010001594.1:0-10633 GCA_030849845.1 Crithidia brevicula | reverse complement strand
TTGGCCGTTTTTTTTTTTTTTTTTTTTAGGTTTGGGCACTATAACTAGAAAAGAGGCTTAATGGCAAAGCGACCCGCCACTCGTTAGACCAAGCCTAAATAAAAACATTTAATCACTCAGAAAAAAAAAAGATAAAATTAAATGGCAGAGATACGTTACAGGTTTATAGCAACCTCAATCCCAAGAAGAGGTTGCATCAGGAATGCCGCACAGCCAGCGGACACAAAAAGAGCGTTTTTTTAAAAGTAAATAAAGGAAATTTATATCTCCCCTTTTCATAGCCCAGCTTAAAGGAAGAAATTAATTGCATCTGCAAGCAGGAATAACAAAGAAAACAAATCACAGCAAAGAAATAAAAGAAAGAGAGGATGTTGGCCCCCTTCGGTGTGTTCGTTTATTCGGAGAAGTCGATAAAACACTCCTACTCGGGTGCGGCATCGGCGTACAATCCTCGTGCAATATATGTGTATCAGGTATATCAAATGTATCTTGTTATAGGTCACAAGTCAAAGGAAAAAAAAAGAGAGGAAAGGAAGCGAGACGTAGAGAGAAACAAAGTTAAAAGCAAAAAAAGAGGTCATCACTTGCGAGTATCTGACAAAATTCATTAGTCATTCAGACACGAACACACTCGTTTTATCAATCACGACGCCCCCTTCTCACACATCCACGCGTTGAGTGAATTCACTGCTCACCTCCGTGCCGATCTGCACGCACAACTCTGAGGTTTTATTCCAGACATCGTGCAGCACCTCAAGCGAATTCGAAGGTTGGGAAACATCCGAGCTGGATCGGCTGGGGTGGTAGGAGGCGCTCTCCTTGCTGCGGGGCTCCGTCAGCCGCCGCAAGGCACGCTCCAGCGCCGACGACGTCTTCTCCATCAGCGGGTAGTGGACGACATCGAAGAGGAGGTCCAGACGTACGCCTTTTTTGGAGTCCTCCTGCAACTGACGCAGCGGCCGCAAAACATTATCTTCCAGCATGGATTCGTAGCACGCGCGGCGCGTGATCATGCTCGTGTGCGAATGCTCCAGTGTAGCGGCGAAGAAGTCAACGCGCTCCACACAGTCTCTGAGAGATGTCGACACGCAGCCTGCCTTCACGGTAGCGAGTACCTCCGCCAGCGCCGTGGCCGCCACCTTGAACTGACGCACCGTGCCGTGCAGGAGACGAACGTAGTCGAAGAGGCCGTCGCGAAGTTCCTCCACAGCGCGAAGGGCATCGCCAAAGCTGGCGGGTAGCTTGGCCGAGGAGGAGGAGCGGCGCTTCTTTGCATCCGTCGGCTGCGCGGACTCCTTGACGGTGGATACGGCGTGCGCTTTCTTGCTCGACTTCCCCTTGCTGGGTGTGTGATGCTCCGCGTGCAGTGGGACGTCCATGGTTGACGCACCTTCAAGACTGGAGGACCACACCACCTCCTCCGCGCTGCGCTGCGCCGCCGCGTTCCACAGCGCACAGAAGTCGCCCAGCGTGGCCACCGCGTACAGCAGGAAGCCCTCATAGGCCGGTGCGAAGCGCGTGCACGCGAGCTGCTCCAGCTGCCCCGCACTCCCGGCCACCGCAGCCGCACCGCCGTCCCCGTCCCCCGCCACGCACCGGTGCAGGGTGGCCGCACTGCGCTCCATCAGGCGAAGGCGGTGGTCGATCTTGTCGGTCACGGCGGCGTCGTAGGCACGCATGCTGGCCGCGGAGAGGAGCTGCGCCACGTGGGTGTGGTACTGCGAGAGCGACCAGTAGAGCCGCCGGTGCGACGTGGTGGCCGCCGCACTCACGCTGCTGCGGTCGGAGAAGGCGGCGGCAGTGGTTACGGTGGCGGTGGTGGTGTCTGCACTGGCGAAGGAGCTGCCGGGGGAGGCGGGGATATTGGCCAGCGCCTCAGCGCAGCGCTCCATTGCCTGGCCGACGGCCTCGCACCGCGCCATGAGGTGCTGCATGCCCTCGTGGGTGCGGTGGAGATGCATACGGGTGTCGTGGAACGCACCGGAGAGGTTGAAGGAACCCTCCAGCATGCCTGCATCGCACACCGTCTTGCGACCCGTGGCCAGCAGAGAGGGGGAGACGCAGGACACCGGCGAGGAGAGGACAGAGGCACTCGAAGACATGAGTGAATAGTGAGTCGTCCTGAGAGATGAAAGTAAAATAGGCTGAGTTGAATAAGGAATAAGTGGCGCACTAGGATCGTATTATATATATAGCAATTCGTATCTGTTAGTGCAGCTTTCCAGAAGAAATTTAAAAAAAAATAGAAGGAGCGATGCAGTGCGGCGCAACGCAGACAGGTAGAAGGGACTTTGATGAAGTGCGGAACAGAGGAGGAAACACTGTAAGCAAAAAGCCAACTTAGGGAAGGTATCAGAAACAAAGAAGCGGGAATATTCACAGATGAAAAAAAAGGTTACGAAACAGAAAAAAAAAAAGAGAGAGATATAAACGTGTTGGAGGGCTGTTTTGGATCGGAGCGAAACTCCAAATTATTAAGATCTTTAGTTTACAGAGGTATGAGTTGATGTGAGGAACGATAAAAAGAAAGAAAAAGAAAAGGGAGAGGCACCGTTAGTACGAAGAGCGGAGAGATGGAGAGAAGAGAGTGTCGGCGTACCAAGAACGGATATGAGTTGTCGCCTCGTCGAGACTCACGGCAAACGCACGTGTGAAGGTGGCGCGGGATAGCGTCCAGTAGATTGCATTTCCAATTGCATTGCATAAACGAGGCGGGATCAGAAAGAGAAAGAGAGAGCCTCTGATACCACAAAGGAGTTCTCTTCTCCACATATAGTTATAGATTCACCTGTAGAAAGTACCTTTAGTCTCTTGGTGGAAAGTCAATTCGAGTTCTGCACGGACGTAGCGGGGCTCGTTGAATAGGATGAATGAGGAACGCCTCTACTGTGCATGAGGGCTGGAAAAAGCAGCGAGTAGCATTCGGTGGAGAGCAACACAAATGGATGCACTTTGACAAGTCAGAATAAGAATAATGGAAAAGTAGTTATCAACCGCAGCGATGCAGTATATAGTGGTGGTGATCGTGGTGATAGGTAACTTTTCTCACCGAACAGCGTAACACTAAATGCGTCATGGTTTCTTGACCATCATCAACCGATGCGGAGAGAGAGATAGAGAGTTCAAGATGAAGAGGTGAGAGCCAGAACAACCGCACAAAGAAAAAGAGCAGCACCATAGTCAGGTCCATCGATTTCGATAGAAATATAGAAAGAAGCCAAAAAAAAAAAGAAGAAGTCAATCATCACAGGTCGACTCTTATAACAGAGTCATTCTCTTGATTTAACGGTTGCTTCTATTGGCGAATGCTCGACGGAGCAGCGTATTGCCAGCTGGCAGCAAAACAAGTGCTCGCTCGAGCATAATCGAAGAGAGAAACAACAAGGCAACCCATCAGAATAGAAAATAGAAACAAAGCACTAACTTAGTCCATCAAGTGCGTCGAATGAATGCGAGCACAACAAAAACGACAGTCAAAAAAAAAAAAAAAAAATATCCGTGCAAGAAAGAAAGAATGTGCGAGACCACACTTTAACCCCGAGACTCATTTTGATGATGCGCGAGGCTCAATTGGAATTGGAAAAGCACGAACGGAGAAAATTAAGAAAAAGGATTCAGAAAAAATAGATTGGGGGATGAAAAATTAATGAGTGCTTCTCACTCTCGATCCCGTCACATCATGGACAGCCACAGCGGCTTTTTTAAATGTTGCAGAGTGAAACACGTGATGACGCCTATGTATTCGACGTGAGCGAGTGGCTGTGCCTGGAAATCTTCGTTCGCAGCTCCTTGAGAGATGGGGACGCTGAGCACCTAGTAAAGCAGCTGTTCGTGCGAAACATTTGCTACTTTATTCTCTATTAAAAAATAAAAGAACATTGCTATTCGAGAACTGAAAGAAAAAGAAAAAAAATAAATACAAGCAGCTAGTACAACGATGACGAGTCTAGCAGCACTCCGCTAATGAACACGGGAATCACTCGCGAGTGCGCATAGAATCAATCAGTGGCGAATACACCCAAGGTTCACTGCTCAGGTGTGCCACCAAGCGTCACCATGAGATCCCTCAGTGAGCCCTGAATGCACCGCAGCAGCTGGTCGTAGAACTGAACCATGTCATCGGCACCACAGCCGAACACCTCAACACGCAGCTGCTCAATAGAATCATTCGCCTTCTTCAGTCGCTCATTCCACTTCAGCAGACCCTTCTTGTTCTTCGCCTTGGCGTGCTTGTTGACGTGCACTTCCGCATCGCGGGCAAGACGCACGTAGGTCTCCATCACCTCCAGGTTTTTGCGGTAGGTGAAGATCTCCTTCAGCACCACCTGGAACTCGCGCTTGTGGCGTGCGTACCGGGCCGTCGTGAATTCCATCTCGATGCGGTCCATGTGCTTCTTGATGGGTAGAGGGATGGCGTAGCCTGCTTTGCGGGCAAAGCGCTTGCAGTAGCTGACGTAGAGCCCAAAGGCGATGGCCAGGCGCTCCGTTGAGTTCGCCAGTCGATCAAAGTAGAAGTAGCGGAACCAAAAGGGGAACTTTGCGTGCACAGTGCCGGCCAGGGATGGCGAGACGCACTCCTCAGCGTGCGGAGCTGCATCAGTGTCGTGTGCTTGCTGCTGCTGTTGTTGTGTCTGCGAGGAGGAGGACTGGGTGAAAGAGGCCTGACTGGTGTCCCGCTGCGTCGCTCCTGTTGCTTTTGGTGTCGCCGCCGGCACCGAGCCGCTCGAGAGCGAATCCATTCGTGTGCTGCCCTCTTCCTTTGGCTGAACCTTCATCCGCGATGCTGCCGCTGCAGTTGCTGACGGTGATGGTGCTGCGGTGGAGGTTCCCCCGCTTTTCGTGGGAGATGCCGCGGCTTCTGTATGGTGCCGCACAGCATCATCGTCTTCAGCGCCTTGATGGTGTTCGTGGCGATGGGTGCTCGCGTCGGCTTCGAGTGTGTGAAGAGGTGGCACGCGGTCCTGCGGTGGTGCAGGACCGATAAGGGCGTTGATCCTCTCCTGCAGCTTCTCCTCCGGCGTCTTGCTGTCCGTGCGTTGATGATGGTGCTGCTGCACTTCGAGCTTCACCTCCTCCAAGGCCTCGTGGGCCTCCAAGGCATCCACGGTGAGCGCCGCGCTGACTTGCCTCGTGCCAACAGCGCTGCCGTTTGTCTGACCCACACCGCCATCCGCTGCGCCGCGAGTTAGAATTTCGGTCCCGAGCTGCGTTGCCCGCAGGAGGCTGTTGCACAGGTCAATGTACTCGCGTAGGATGCACTTGTAGATCGCGGGGAAACACTTGTCGAGGTTCTCCTGAAGGACGCCCTTCAAGCGTGCCACTTCGATGCTCAGCGCATCAACGGACAACTCGGCTTCGCGCAGCTTCTCGGAAAACTTGTGCTTGGCGTGCTTCTTGACCTTTGCCTCCCGCACCTTCAGCTCCGCCTCTTTGTTCTGCATCAGTACAGCCACATCGTACACCTCGCCCAGTTGGCGAAGCATCTCGCTGGGCAACACAGCACTAAGGTTCTCCGCCGCCACTTGATCGAAGGAGTCGAAGGTTTGCTCCTTTCCAGCATCGGAAGACTTGAAGGAGCTGGCGGAGAGGTTGGTGCGGCGCTGCTGCTGTCCAACCAAGGAGTCCGCTGTCGATGCCGCTGCCAGGTAATCAGCTGCACTGTCCATCATAGTGAGGGTGTCGGACTGTTCGACCGTGCACTCGGACATGGTCGTCTTGGTGTCGATGATGGTCTGCAGAGAGGTGAAGATGAGCTGGTAGCGTGCAAGCTGCACCGGCTCATCTGCGAGAAGGCAGGTCTGGCCGAGGTTCTTCACGGCGCCACGCATGACATGCTGGAGATCGTGGCAGAAGTTGTTTGGCGCACGGAAGGTGGAGTGCACACTCTCGGCGTACTGAATTACGTACGACATGACGCAGGGCAGAAGGTCAAGAGGAAGCCAGAGTAAGAAAAAAACGAGAATGGAAAGCAAACAATGCCAGCTTGATCGAAAGAAATAGGTAGTTAACGAGATATCAGGGCACTCTGCAAGCAAATTCTAGAAAAGAAAAAGTAGCAAAGGGAAGGGGCTTCTCTCGAAAACCCTCCAGGAGAGTAATGAGAAAATGAGTAATGAATGAAACGATGTGAGATGAAAGAGAATGACGTATCTCTCTCTGTGTGTGTGTGTGTGTGTGTGTGTGTACGAGGACGCACGGTCGATTTTGTTTTATACCTAACACGAAGCCCTTGAAAAAAGGTGCTGTCGACGCGAGGAAGACAAAAAAGAGCGACTGCTTTGCGCGCAGCTTCAATAACTTTCGGAGAGTACGCGAGGCAGAGTAATAATAATAGCAATAGAAATAATGATAATAAAGATGTTGAGAAGAGCACAAGGTATAGTGACGGTGAAGGTGCTAGCACTCAGCACCAATTCAGCTGTCCACAAGAGGGTAGTGAAGCTGTGAGTTCGTGCGAATAAAAAAAAGCGAAAGCAGCGTCGTAGAGAAAGACAAAGGCTAGAGAGGGCAGAACAGATTGAGTAGTCGAAATGAAATTATGCATCCTCACCATTAAAAGAAGAAGAAGTGATATTCAACAGGACCGTAAGGTGCTTCCTGCGCTTGCACAGATGTAAATGGTGTGTGTCTAGGTGGCCCGTTTCAACAGAAAAACAGAGCAGCCCACAACAGAAATCTATCAAGTGGGAGCTTGAGTTTTTACTTTTTTGTTTGACGTTTCCTATTCCTACGTTTCTATGTCATTCCCAGGCACAGTTGTTCTCTCTCAAATAGGATTTAGAAGAAAGAGAGTCACACGTAACTGTCGCTTCGCCAGTTGTCGCTTTTGTGATGAGGCAAGTAAAACCGAAAGAGAGAGCAGAAAAGCCTAGAAAAGTAAACCAAAAACCCACCTTGATTCAACACTTGCAGGCCAAAAAGAAATTCCCTATAGAGGAATATGAGCTTCGTGTACGTCGTTGCTGCGCGCACACAGCACTCTGCATGGCAGAACTCTACCCAAGCACTGATATGTAAAGCTGCTCCTATCATTGAAAGAGCCCACTTCGCCAGCGCACAATCATCCGTGTACACGCAACAGCGACAGCGAATATGATTGAAAAGAGCAGAAAGCTGAGAGACGTTGACGGGCCTCAGCAAAAGTTAAAAAGCAAGAAAAGAACGAATACACACTTGATAGAATGAGAAAAGAATGTGGCATACGACCACTGATTTCACACATGAGGCAAAAAGAAAATTAGAATTAAGCACATAAAGATGAATGAGAAAAAAAATTAAACAAGAATGCTCGATAGCAAAAACGTAACAAGAAGATTCGAAGAGTATAAGACCACGAGGGAAGAATCAGCATATGTGCGACATTGTGCTGGCCTCACATTATAACCTACCGCACCCACACACGTTAACAGTCGCAGTCTTGCAGGATACAAGCGCATATGCAGAGAAAATAATAGAGGCAAAATAATGATAGAGATGGTCTTGGTATTTGACGATCCACAAGCACACGGTACCTTTATTGGCCAAAAGCAGCAAAGGACATGAGCAAAAAGAGAAAAACCAAAAAAAAAAAAACACCACTTTACCATCAAACGTCTTCCAATACTTCAAAAGTAATCCGGATAACAACGTTAAGGTTCAGAAAGAAATGTGAAGACCTATGTGCTCATAGGAATCTCTCATACTAGAAGCCCATAAGTTGTGTGCGTGTGCGTGTGTGTGCCACCTACACGTTCACCTCCTTCACCAACTCTACACTCATCTCGCTGCCAAGGCGTTGGAAGACACCCACCAGCTGAAACCACGTCCCAGCCAGCACATCCACGGCGTCGCTCGGTGGTCCAGTCAAGCACCTCGACTTACCAGAGACGCCAGAGCTTCGGCAGGTGTTTGCTTCCCCAAAGAAATCCACTGCTCTTCCCAGTAATCTTGATCCGCGCCGACAGTGCGGATCATAACCTTTCCGACCCACGATGCAATCCAGTGGGCTCTCTTGTTTGCTTTCGTGTTGCAGCGCACGCAGTGGAGACAACACCGTCTCCTCCAGAACCGTCTCGTAGCAGCGCTGCCGTGTCCGCCAACGCAGCTGTGCACCATCGAGAAGGCTCGCCCCTTGCTCCACACGGCTAACGGCAGCGTGAAGGGCATTTGCTTCAGCTGAGAGAGGGAGGACGCGACTCAGCGTTGAGAGGAGCGCCTGTGCGGCTGCACAAAAGGCGCGGATGGTGCCGTGTAACAGTTGAAGGTAGTCAAAGAAAGAGTCGCGTAGGTCTTCGACAGCACGCATGACGGTAACGAATGAGGAGCTCAGCGATGTGGAGTGATTGCGATGCGGCCTCGATGGCTCGCCGCTGACGGCTTGCGAGGGAGTTCTCGTGGGCATAGTGATGTGGTGCTCCGCGTGCAGCGGGACGGCCATGGTCGACGCACCTTCAAGACTGGAGGACCAAACCACCTCCTTCGCGCTCCGCTGCGTCGCCGCGTCCCACAGCGCACAGAAGTCGCCCAGCGTGGCCACCGCGTACAGCAGAAAGCCCTTGTAGGCCGGTGCGAAGCGCGTGCACGCGAGCTGCTCCAGCTGCCCCGCACTCCCGGCCACCGCAGCCGCACCGCCGTCCCCGTCCCCCGCCACGCACCGGTGCAGGGTGGCCGCACTGCGCTCCATCAGGCGAAGGCGGTGGTCGATCTTGTCGGTCACGGCGGCGTCGTAGGCACGCATGCTGGCCGCGGAGAGGAGCTGCGCCACGTGGGTGTGGTACTGCGAGAGCGACCAGTAGAGCTGCCGGTGCGACGTGGTGGCCACCGCACTCACACTGCTGCGGTCGGAGAAGGCGGCTGCAGTGGCTGCGGTGGCGGTAGTTGCGCCTGCACTGGCGAAGGAGCTGCCGGGGGAGGCGGGGATATTGGCCAGCGCCTCAGCGCAGCGCTCCATTGCCTGGCCGACGGCCTCGCACCGCGCCATGAGGTGCTGCATGCCCTCGTGGGTTCGGTGGAGATGCATGCGGGTGTCGCGAAGGGCGGAGAACAACGCCTTCGTGGCATGCTCCGTGGCAGCGGCACCTGATTCCTCCCTCTTTAGATTGTCATGGAAGGATTGGCCGGTGGTCTTCGACAGGCCTCGCTCAGAGGACATGAGCCGTGAAATCGGTCAAAAAAAAAAAAAGAGAGAGATAATATATTTACGGTGAGGTGTAGGTGTTGCGGGAAAGAGCGCTGGAGGTGGCTCACGGAGACAGTGATGATAGAGGTTCCCACCTATTGAGCGTGTAAGAGGATGCGGAATGCTTTCAACGCTTTCATGAGCATGGATCAATTCAACGAGCAGAAAAAAGGAGAGAGAATATTGGATTAGAAGTGTTGGGGAAACTGCTGATGTGTCGATAGTAACGCTGTGGATTCAATAAGATTGTGACGCTGATGACCTGAGAAAGCACTCGTGGTAAAAGAAGAAAAAGCACGAATACAACGGGGCATCGGCCGACAACGCACAGACAATAGCCTCTGGGGGATGTGAGCAGCAAAGGGAGGATAAACAAATCTATTCAAATTTCTCTCTGTTAAACGTTTAAGAAAAAAAATTTAAAAAAGAAAATGTGAGTGTAATGTGATAATAAAAGGGGTGAATATGGGATCGAATGAAGCGTGCAGCAGACAAGCTGTAAGGTAGCGCGGGGCTGATTTGAAAGATACTCGAAGATCTGAAGACGCGTTTTTCTGAGCAGTTTCCCACAGATTAGACAGCCAGGGGAGCGAGAGGGTTCGGCTGAAATACGACAGAGATTTTTTGATGGTGAAAGTGAACTTGACCAAGTATAGAAAAAGTGGTGTGGCGGTGTAGGTTTCGAAGGCTGGCGTGGTGGGGAGAGAGACACATAGAGGTGCACAAATCCAATTGCAGCTTGGAATCCGCGAGGGAACTTTGAGGCCCCAGCAAAAACGACTGCGCGAGGCGGACCCCTTCAACGGAAGTGTGCTTCATTCACTGTTCACAGAGATGGCTTAATACTTCTACACGAATTTTTCGTGTAGGACTTTGAGAGCAGATATATATATTGTTTTCCGGTTTACAAGTGTAACACAAGAGACAGAAAAAAAAATAAACACAGAGAAAACCCTATCCGCTTTCGTAGAGAAGAGAGAACACGAAATTTAACACTCAAGAAGAAATGGAAAGGTGGAAGAAACAAAGAATTGCAATTTCAACAGACGCCGCACTATGAAGTCGCCTGTGTCGTCACGGACGGCCGTACTGCAACTTAAAAGAAGATGCAGAAGAGCGCCGTGCAACACTACAACAGACTTTTCATTTAAAAAAAAATTATGTCGCCACGCACCATTTTTTTTTTTTTTTTTTTGGGCCGACCACAATTGAAGCATTTTTCTTATGGCAGCTAACACGAAGAGGAACTAATTTAGATAAGATGATAAAACAACAGAGAGACCTATTCACCGAAATCGATGGTGGTAACTAATCTTTCCCGGCCGTGGGCAGCGGTATGTGCGCAGAAAAAATCTACCAACAAAGTAGCATCATACCTACACACCCAAAAAAGAAAAACAGCTTATATATTAGGGTCAAGTGCGCATTGGAGAGTGAATGACGATCGTACGCTTGCTTCCACCTTCTCTCTCTCTT
>JASAOD010001593.1:0-10621 GCA_030849845.1 Crithidia brevicula | reverse complement strand
TCGCTGTGCGGCGGCTTCATCGGCTTCATCTTCCCGGCCTACTTCTGGATGTACAGCGGCGGGTGGAGCCTGGAGACGGTGGGCATCTGGCACTGGCTGCTGACGCACCTTCTTATCGTCGTCGGCGTCATTGCGATCGTGTTCGGCACCATTGCCACCGTCTACAGCAGCTTTTTCGACACCGGATAGACACTGTTTTACCCATCATATGGACATGTAATAGCACATCAGTGTTTCTTTCTGTTTACATACAGACGTCACTCTGTACTGTCTTTGGGTTCTTTCTTTTCCTTTTGTTTTTGTTTTAGGGGGCAGTGCTCGTCCTCTCTACGTCTACGTTTGCTCAGCTGGTCGGTGATGCGAATGGTGAATTACGGGTAAAGAACAGCGAAAGGCACATGCATCCCTTTGTTTTTTTTTTCTTTTATAAAACTCTGTCTTGTTTTAATCTGGTGATGTTAATTGGCGCACCTTCTTTCCTCTGCAGGCACAAGTGACCACACCCCTCAGACAGAAGATGCACGCTTCACGCATATAAGCACAGAGACACTTGAAACCCCGCTTTTTTTTTCATGGCGCTGTCTCAGTTGGTTTCTGCCTCAGCTGTGCCTTTACAGGTTTGCTTGCAGAGGTCTCGTGGGCAAAACACATTTAAAAGAAGTCAAAACTCGGCACACGTGTTGTTATTATCTTTCTATATTCCCTCGCTGTCTTCTTCAGTTCCCTTTCCTCACCATCGCACCCGTGCCGACTTGTTGCTCCCTTTTCCCTTCTTGTTTTAAAAGACTGGCGTATGTGCAGAGACGGTGTTTGAGCATACGGACACGACCCTCACCGCTAAGAAAGTTATAATATATTTTATATGTGTGTGCGTGTGCTCCTTTCGTAATGATCTTCTCTCTCTGGGCCAAATGAAGAGGGTGTTCACCCGAAAAGTCTTTTCTTTACAATGCAACCAATTCGAATGAATTTGACTTTTCCTTTTTTCTTTCTTTCCGTCTTTTTTTTTTTTCTCCCCATCTATTAGTACTTTCTCTCTGACAGCGACAAAATCGGTTATGATAATTATCTTTTTCTTCTTTTTTTTTCCGCCTTGGTGGCTTCTTAAGATGAGACGTGGCGGTGCGGGTCGATCAAAACGCATTGCACAGCTCTCTTTACCCATTGCCGTGTTGCTCAATGTCGGCGCACGTCGCTGTTGCACGTTTTCTTGTTTCCCTCGCTTTTTTTTTTCTTTGATGGAAGGGTACGGACGTTGAAGTAGTATGTGGTATCGCCCAACACGAAGAGGTGCTCTCGTTGAGTTGCTTGCTGGTTCTTCAATACGCAGCGCATCTTCGACACCTCAGTACTTCGCGCTTTACAACTGGAACGATTTTTATTTGTTTTTTTTTTATTCTCCTTTTCGTTTTTCCCTTCTCGATGAGGGTCCGTACGCTGGTGTTTTGCTGCTTCGAGACCTCTCCTGATAGGCGCCGGACGAACTCGCATTGGAATGGAAAGAAGGAGAGCTTATAGCTCAATGGTTTTCTTTTTTTTTTCCTTTGTGTGTGTGGGTCACGTTGGCACAGCCTTCCTTTGTTCCTCTTCGCGGATAGCAGCTGTCGACTACTTGGAGGGTTGTGAGACAGGGCCATCCTCACACGTGAGGCGGGAGCAGCAGCTAGAGACGCTACGTCATGCATTGAGATGACATGTTTCGCACTTTGTGTTGCCCATCAGTTCTTGTTGGTTTATCTCGTCCACCGGTTTTTTTTTTTTTTTTAAACCTTTGGCGCACCAAGCAGGACAATTCCATCCTTTTTTCCCCCGGTTGTTCTTTTGTTTAGTATCGTGCGGCTCACCATGTCTATCACTCTCTCTCTCGCTCGCTCTCTGTACATCTTTATTTACTTTTACGCTGTTGATGGGGTATGAACGACATCCCTGCCGCTTCCAGGGTGCCACTAAACATGCACTGTCGGGTTTCTTTTCTACATCTCTGTTATCTAATTTCATTTGGATAATTTCTTTTCTGTTTCTGTGTGGTGCAGTGCTTGTCTCTTTTTCTCTATGCGTCCTCTTCCCCAAAGGAGAGGCTCCCGTTGGAATACAACGAGCAATGAAAGCGCCAGGCCGGCCTACCCTCACATATTAAGACAGAAGCGCACTAACCTGAGGCACGCGACTCCAAATATTTAAAAAAAAAAACGCTCTTCTCTTTTGTTACTGTTTTGTGTTTATTTTATTTTTATATTGAAGGACGAGAAAACGAGCCCCAGTCACTACCTCTTTTCCTTCAATGCGAGCGGTGCCTTTAAGTGGTGCAGTAACTATTGTATTGGATCTATATATCTACATATATATATATATATATATACTCTGCGTATATTTATGCGCATGTCAGCAAAGGGAGTAACGGAAAGAACTTAAGCCATCGCTTGGTTTGGCTTTGTTCCTTATATTAATTTTTTGTTTCCTTCTGTGTGTGTTTGTATTGCTGTGCGTGATGGGTTTCTACGATACGGTTGAATCGCTTTCCTTTCAAAGCGCTTTTTCTTGTACTCTACCTTGCCAAGTGAAAGAATGCGATCCTGGTATACCGTCGTGCAGCATCTTCGTCCGGACGCTTTTCTTCTGCTTCCGCACTGGCGCAGCTTTTCGACCTTTATTTATTCTTTCTATTTGTCACGCTCGCTCTTTGCACCTTTGACGTATCGCCGCAGTAAGCTTCTTCTTCTCCCTCCCTCTCTTTCTCTTTTTTCTTTGTTTTTAATTATTTTACTTTCTTTCATTGTTGAAACACAATAAAGGACTCTAAAAAAAAAAAAAAAATGTGAACTGACAGTGTCAGCTTTTGTGGTAAACTAAGCTCTCTGTTATTTTTTGGCACTCTTCTCTTTTCTTCTTAAAGCTTTTCACATTGAGGTTTCTGCTCTTATCACTGAAACCGATTCCCGCTCTCGGGTTTGTAGCCAGTGCTAGAAGCATCATCGCCAAATGTACCTACGCGCACATCCGTGCTCACCCATCATAACGGGAAGATCAATAGGTGCTTCCTGCTTCTCTCTCTATGCCTGTCAATCGAATTTATTTCCACACTGTCGCTACGTTTGCTTGAGGGACATTTTTTATGAATGATCGACTTTTGCGTCTGCAGGATCCAAAAAAGGCACTAAAACACAGATGCGATACCTGAGCCGTTGAGCTGCACTCTCTTGTCTTTACAAGGGAGGTGTCTGCATCTGCGGCGAGGCTAAAGGAAAAGCGCCAGACGCTACCTTTAAATGATTTGTGTGTGTTTGTGTTTGCGATGTGCGGTTTGTTGACGCACCCCCCTGCTCCTCTACTTCTTTTGAAGGGAAACACCCATTGCCTACGTTTCCGCAGACCTTATTGCCGCCACTGGCGACAGTCGTCCTCTTCTGCTCACCATGGGGGCATCAGATATGCGCCTCCTTCCTCAATGATCTTCATCTCTCATTTCTGTTGCGATTTGTTCGTTTCCTCTCCGATCCGGCTACGCTGTTCTGCGCACACCGACCACCCATGTAAACTCTTAACTTTTATTTTCACTTTCACACACCTCTTTAGCCATAAACAAACACACAGAAAAAGTAGAAGGTTTCTCTCCGCCCACGTTTTTCACTTCACCAAAAACACGACCCAACACGGAAAGGTCAGGCACAGCTGCACACCAATACCAGCACCACAGCTACGACCAAAAGCACTCATAAATCTCTCCCACATAAACAGCTTTTCTCTCCCTCTCACCAACCACCATGCCCAAGAACAGCACATCCCACGACTCCAACGAGCCTGTGCACCAGCCCCTCGATGACGAGGTCTTTGTGGAAGATGTCCCGCAGCACTGCAGTGAGGGCGTCGCCCTGCCTCGCTCACCCAAAAAAGAGGTCTCCGCCTATGATGCCCTTGACGAGGGTGCGGCGACGCCGCTCGGCTCGGACCAAACGCCGAAGGAGCGGCACTGGTACACGCCGATCCTTGATCTGACGGGGAGGATCGTGCCCTACGGCGGCCTCGTGTCCAACTGCTTCAGCCTCGGCTCCGTGACGCTGGGCGGCGGCATCATCTCCATGCCGCACTCCTTCTCCACCAGCGGCATCATCATGGCCATAATCTACCTCGTCGTCATCACCGCGCTGACGGTGTACACCATGATGCTGATCGGCTTCGCCATCCGCAAGACCGGCGCGCGCACGTTCGAGGAGATGGGCGACATCGTGTTCGGCAAGGGCTGGGGCTACTTCGTGGGCTTCGTGCTGGCGCTGTCCTGCACGGGCACCGCCATCGCCTACGTCAGCGCGGCCGGCACGCTGATGACGCCGATCCTGGAGCAGGCGCCGCACACGCCCGCCTACCTCAGGACGCGCAACGGCAACCGCCTCGTCGTGACCATCATCTGGCTGTTCCTGCTGCTGCCCGTGGTGATCCCGAAGCGCATCAACAGCATCCGCTACGTCGCCGTGGTGGGCTGCACCATGGTGCTGTACTTCGTCATCACCATCATCGTGCACTCCTGCACCAACGGCCTGAAGCTGGGCATGCGTGACGACATGCAGTACTTCACCACGGGCAACAAGGCCATCTACGGGCTGTCCATCTTCGTGTTTGCGTACATGTGCCAGGGCCCGGTGTTCAGCCTGAGCCACGAGATGACGCCGCGCTTCTCCATCCGCCAGCTGACCATCGCCAGCACCATCGCCATGACGGTGTGCATGATCTTCTACATCCTCGCCGGCACCTTCGGCTACCTCGACTTCGCCGGCAAGGTCCAGGGCTCCGTGCTGTACAACTTCGACCCCGTGCACCAGCCCTACATGATGGTGGCGTATGTGGGCATGCTGGTGAAGATCTGCGCCGCCTTCGCGGTGAACATGATCCCCATCCGCAACTTCATCTACGCGTGCCTGCGCTGGGACCTGGACACGACGCCCTACTGGAAGCACTCGCTGCTCATCATCGCGGTGGCCGGCGTGGTGCTCGTGGCGGGCCTCTTCATCCCCAGCGTGAACCTTGCCTTTGGCCTGGTGGGCTCGCTGTGCGGCGGCTTCATCGGCTTCATCTTCCCGGCCTACTTCTGGATGTACAGCGGCGGGTGGAGCCTGCAGACGGTGGGCATCTGGCACTGGCTGCTGACGCACCTTCTTATCGTCGTCGGCGTCATTGCGATCGTGTTCGGCACCATTGCCACCGTCTACAGCAGCTTTTTCGACACCGATTGATGCTGCTTGATGGTTTTGGTTTATGCTGCTCAGATGTGAAACGCGGGACGTTGTACGTTACGTGGGCGTAGATATATATTTTAAGAATGGCGGATGAGACGCACACGTGGATACGACGCAATGAATCTCGCTCATGAACCTCACCACGTGCTGCTGCATCTTTTCAAGCAAAGCGATTAGTTGCTCGACACTTTACTCGGGCATCGTTGCTTCTCTTCGACAGGGTGCAGATCACGCGGATGTGGATACTGAGAAATTGAGGAGAGAGACGCCTGAGTGCTCGCTACTCTCGTCTAGAGGCTGAATCTGTAACCCTCTACGTGCCCTCGCTCAGGTTAATTTACCACCACCTAAAGCTAATTTGTTTGCTTTCTAATTGTATAACAAGTGCTTCTTTTTCTTTTCTTTTTTTCAGTCATTTATCTGTGCTTCTCTTCGGGTTGTCTAGTTTTGGTTTTTGTTTTTCTCTCTTCTGTTATTTTGAAGTGCCTCACGCAATTTCGGCTAGCCAAGCTGAAAAGGAGGGAGAAAAGGTGAAACGAAGAGTGCGCGCGTGCCTGAAGGGTAAAACCTCCGTTGATCTCTTTCGGTACTAGTGATTCAACCCGTCTGCAGATGGAAACGTTTTCAGCCTTACAGCAAGTGCCTCTTCGCATCTTTCACGTGTCCGCCACTCTCTGCGAAGCCCTCCCTCGATTTCGACCTGTGAGTCCATCGATCGGCTGCTTTACCCGTTCCTCGTCTCTGTACACACTCTCATATATATATACATATATATATATTACGCCGCTGGTGTCCGCTTGTGTCTGAAAAAGGCAGCGAAAACGAGGTTTCCGCAGGTATGTCAACAGACTCAGCGGATGCCTCCGCTCTTTTTTTTTGTTGTTGTGTGCAACTGCCACGTATACAGTATTGTCTTCGCAGATTCACACATACACAAATAAGAAAGCTCGCTCTGAAATCATTCTTTAATTCTTTTTTTGTTTGTTTCTGTGAATCCTGACAAGAGAAAATCTACCTATCTTTTTTTTTTTTTTTTAAGCACATCAAAACGAAACGCTGCTTTATTCTTCCTGTCTGTGTTGTACATGATGTCAAGGAAGAAATGAGTAGCTGATTAGTTTTCTTGTGCCTGCCTCTTTATTTTATTTCAATTGCTTCTCTTTTCTCTCAACTTTCGATTTGATCTTCAGCACGCCGTTACCTACGACCCCTCGTAGTACAACCAATGGACAAACTCCTTTTTTCTTTCTTTTTCTTTTTTATTTCCCCGGCGTGCTTTCCTCTTTCCCTGTGGTTGCTGCGATCCACAATACTATGCACCAATCCACATTTTTCTCCTTTTTTTCTCTTGAGTCATCACTGGGCCAACTTGTTTGTGTTGTTTTGTTTCCCTAAGTTAAAAAAGAAACCTTAAAGCACTTTTTTTCAATTTTTTTTTTTTTTGAGATACTTCCCTCTCCTTTTTTTGAATTTTCTATTTTTAAATACTGGGAGCTCAAGCATATATATACATATATAGAAACAGCACAGACTGATTACTGAGCACACAAACATTCGCCATATTGCAAACTTCATGATTATGCGACACAGAACACAAGGACATCACGGAAGTCCACTGTGCGCAGAACAGATGCATTACGATGAAACCATCTGCCGGGCTATCTTGAGGGAGAGAAAACGAGTCCCCATCACCACCTCTTTGCCCTCGCTGCCAGCAGAACTGCTTAGTGCAATAGTAAGGAGAGGGTGGATCGTTGCGTCTAAGTCATCGCATTTTTTTTTTTTCATCTAGAAGAAGATTTCTTCGTTGTGCATGATGCGTTTGACGCTCCTTTGCGCGAGCCTCAGTGCCACGAATCAGTTCAGAACACTTTTGAACTCTCTCTTCGTTGTCTCTCGTCGGTCTTCTTCCGCAATCGAACTAAATGGATGCGAAATCTTTTATTTTTTCAAAGAAAGAATGCTTTTCAGCTGTTTTGTGTGTTCTCTTCTCTCTCTTTGCATCTTCTTCTAAATGGAAAAACACAGCGTCTGTGAGCAACGCTTCTGTGCTGCAACACAGCACAGGTTCACGAATCTGCGTAAGGCGGCGACGAGACGCTACTAAAGGAGGCCTCTCAGAAAGGCAATCTGTGAAGCTTTCATCCGTAATCTTCGCCTGTTGTTGAGAGCTCTCCCTCTCCCTCTCTCTTCCTGCTGTCGAACCAATTGAAGGTGTCATTTGGTCTCCTTGTTGTAAGTGTGCTCGAAGAGACTAGAAAAGATACGCAGAGAGAGGACTCCCATTCAGAGAACAACACTACCTATCAACTTCTCGTGTGCTCTTATTGCGCAGTGACTACGGCAAGAGGTCCTCGCTGTTGCAAACCTGACGCTGCCACCACTCGCCAAAAAAACTCTTCCTCTTAAACATTCACGTTTGTTTCGTCATACTCTTTCTCTCTGTTTTCCCTCAATTCTGCTTCTTCTTCTCCATCCATTATGTATTCCTGCAGCCCTCTTTGGTTTATTTCTATGCAGCACATCAAGGCTTTCCTCGGCGGCTCCTGTGCGGACGCCTTTAACGACCCACTTGTTGTTGACCGGCTGCTGCAGCTGGTGCCTGCGGCTCAGACCGCAAACGGCCGTGCGGTTCATGTCGCCTACCTCGGCACCGCCACCTACGACCTGCCCGACCCGCAGGAGAAGCAAACCGGCGAGCTCGCGCGGCGTGGCTGCCACGTGCGACCCATCCGCGTTGCCGACTCAGCAGTCGAGCACCTCAGCAGCGACGATGTCGCCTACCTCCGCGAGCAGGCGGATGTGATTGTGGTGTCTGGCGGCAACACGCTCTACGCTGTTCAGAGGTGGGAGAGACTGGGCCTCGACGCGCTGCTGCGGAGTGTCGCCACGCAGGGTGCCGATTCCGGCCATCGTGCGGTTGTCTTGGCCGGTGGCAGCGCGGGTGCGATTTGCTGGTTCACCGCTGGGCACTCCCGCTCCGCCGACCCGACAACGTTTCGCCTGGCGATGCTGAAGGCGGCCGCCGCTGCGCACGCAGGCACGCCCAGCACGCAGGAAGGGGCAGTGTCAGCGGACACGGCGGAGGGGTCGTGGTCGTACATTCGTGTGCATGGGCTGGACATCCTTCCCGGGCTGCTGTGCCCACACTTTGACATCGCCCAGGGCGACCGTAGCGTGCGACGCGAGGAGGACTTTGTGGAGATGCTGCAGCGTCACCCAGCGGAGCGCGGCGTCGCGCTGGATCACTGGGCGGTGCTCATTGTGCCTGGAGACGGCAGCTACGAGGTGTTCCCGGTTCCCGGACACACGCGGCAGTGTGGTGCTGCGACGGCCAACGCGCATAGCCCGCCGGGGCTCTTTCTGCTGGATGTCGAGGACGGTGGACGCGTGCGGCAGCAACGTGTCGCCACAGTGGGTCGCCTGTGCGATTTGCTGCGTCCTCCGACCGAGCCGGTAAGCGCGGATCCGCTGGAAGCCGAGTGTGCTCACGCAAACCCAGCGTATTAGGCGGCCTCGATTGTCTGGTGCTTTACAACGCAGGCGAAGTCAATACCCGTCTCATTTTCTCTGTTTCGCTATCGTCTCATCACCCCCTCTTGTTCGTTAAATTTTAATTTGACAAGTCCTCCCAATTCCCGACTTTAACTATCAAAAAAGAAATGGAAAGGTAAGGTAGTTTTTAAGCTTTGCTTCTATCATGATAAACATGCTTTGCTCGTCTTCGCATGGTGCCTGCCTAGCGTGGGAGCGAAAGAAAGTGCCGAAGCATTCTTGTCTACGCGGCCGTCGTTCCTCCCATCCGATGGTGAGTGGGAAACGTCCTGGAATAACTCATTCATGATCCTGTCTCTCCTCTCCTGGTATACGCTGCGTCTCCCCTGGCCCTGGCTGTATGCGTCGGCAAAAAAAAAGTTGGAGAAGTTGGGTATCGATCCCAATACCTACCGCATGCTAAGCGGTCGCTCTACCATCTGAGCTACATCCCCGACGAGTGAGTGCGACCATAACGCTCTGTGCTGTTAAAAAGTCTTTTCTTGGAAGAATTGAACCTGGCACTGGAATACGAACAGGAATAGACGCAGCCATCAAGTCGAAAAGCAAGAGCGGCTCATTAGTTTCGCTAAAGCAAATACAACAAAAACATAAAACGAGTTCACAGGTTATACCTACAACACTCACGAAAACCGCTTCCCTAGTATATCTTCTCGGCTATTTAGCTAAGATCATGTTTATAAACTGTTCTTATCAGAGTAACTCCTGATATTGCCTTCGGGCAAAGGAATACAAATTATAACACTAGGTTGTTTCCCTGGAGTTCCACTGTTCCAGGGGAGCAACTGTTTTTTTTGCGCTTTTCAGCAAACCTTCAGCGTGGAGAAAAAGCAGAGACGAACCACCCAGCTGCGCAAAGACCCCGCATACTCTAAACAAAAGCCGCTTCTCTTGATGCACTGTTCCTTCTCCGCTCCCCTGTTCTTCCATCAATCCCCCCCCCTCCTTTCTCCGCGCATTCTTCCGACGCCATTTTTCCACACTTCTTTCGCCGACTTCGCTGCAGATTTGCATGTCATTTGTCCTGTATTCCTTCACCATCACTACCCGCCTAGCGGCCCAAAAGAATTGAGGCCCACAGCGTTCCAGCAAAATAGTTCGGCATCTCATTTACAAGTACAAATATGGCCAGCCGCCTATCTTTTAAAGTAGCGCAGCTGCCACACGGCTCTTCAGAATCCATAAGCACGAAAAGAAAAGACACAATTCAACCTCTTGAACGGTAATCATTCAGTCTTCTGTCTGACTAGAAACCGTAAGTAATAAGCACTGCACTAGAAGGTGAAAAAAGCCTCTCTTTGTGACGTGTTCCACATCGCCTCACCAGCTTTCTATTCTCTCGCTTTTCTTCTATATCTCACTTTCCGATACTCGTCATACAAACCGACCATAATACAAACTCGCTCGCATGTCCAACATCATGCTCTCCGTATGCCTCACTCGCATCGCTGGCACCGCAGTCGCACATTTCGTGCCTCTCTTCTTCCCCTTTCCCATATTTAACTCCACACGCACAATGAGCGAAGTACCTGTCAAGAAGAATTCAGGGTACAAAGCAGGAAAAGATACTCCTCGCGAGGCAGAGGCCTACGAGGACGACCTTGTGGGCCTCAACTATCCGGAGTACGAAAAGCGAGCTGCTTCTGGCTTTGAGGATGGCAACATGAATGTCCAAGCAGAGGACAAACCGGGCAGCAATGATATGCGCACTGTAGGCAAGCTCCTTCAAGTTATGATTCCTTACGGTGGTATGCTTTCCAGCGGCTTCAACATGGCCTCCACCTCCATTGGCGCGGGTATTCTCGGTCTTCCCGCCGCTTTCCACAGCGTGGGCATCG
>JASAOD010001592.1:0-10579 GCA_030849845.1 Crithidia brevicula | reverse complement strand
AACCCTAACCCTAACCCTCACTCTACCCCTAAGGCTAACAACAACACACACGCCCACCACACCACCACACCACCACCCTAACCCTCACTCTACCCCTAAGGCTAACAACAACACACACGCCAACCACCACACCACCACCACCACCACCAACAACACAAGACTCGCAGGAGGCAACCCACACCACACACACACCAGCGAGGGCAACGACATGGAGAACACAGCAGCGCCCAACAACCAGACTCGTCTCTCCAGAACCACCTTAGCTATCATCAGCAAGCCGCAATCAACCTAACACGACTGCAGTAAAGAGGACCAAGCAAGAGAGAAACGAGCAGCTCGCCAACGCAGTCGCCATCAGGACAGTGCAGCTTCGCCAACCCGCTCATAACGACAAACGCGACGCCCTCAACAGCGATGCACGCCAACGTGCCCGTGATGACAGGCTGTATGAGGTCTACAGCCCCCATAACGCTTTCAAGAAACGCAGCCTCCTGCAGCACGGACATAGCCACCTCAAAGGCAACTTTGTTCACTGAAGCTGCCTTATCGCGCAAAGGCAACGCCCCTTCAAAAGCAGGCTGTCCACTTTGAATATCCATGAAGGTGGCGGACAGCCCTCTGCAATACGACTGTCGTTCCTCTTTACTCACCCAGCACTGCCCGTACAAGAATAGGAGGCGGTCTCTTGCAGGTCCTGAGGCTTCGTCGAGGGACAGTGAAACACATGTGGATGGCTTTTGATGTGCTTGCATTTCTGCGTCAACCCAAGTCGCTCTTCTCACTGTGACCTGGCGGTAGTGCACAGCCTGCGTAGACAATCTATTCGCACCTACACCAGTTTCACCACCAGAGACTCCGCTGCAGATGGAAGAGAGGAGGGAATCACCCAATCGCGGCAAGCTGCCACACAAACTATCCTAACCAGCCCAGCCCTGACATGAATACGGGAATGGCATGCTGATCATCGCCTGCTGACTTTCAAATGACAGCTTGCTACAGATTTGCGGTTCCATGGACGAGAGGTGCAAAAGCGTGCTTTGAGCCATGATAGCTATGCAACACGACACGAATTGCACACTAATGGGAGAAGTAGCTGAATCGCAAAAACAGCTCTGTGGAAAAGCTAATGACACTATCAACAGCCTTGAGGGTGACATCTCGGTGGAGGAAGTGCTGCGCACATTGGCAGGCTTACAAACAACAAAGCAGCCTCGAAGAGACAGGAGCAGCGCGAGGAGAAAGCAACGAGTGAAGCAGAGACTGGCCCCTTGAGATATAACGAGATAATCACTATTAGAGAGAGAAAACAGCCCCATCATCTCGTCGATGAGTGCTGCTTCAGTTGTGCGTGTCACATGTTTGTCACAGATATGCGGTGTTAAATATGGTTTTTGCTTCGTACATAAAAATCACTGAGGTTGCAACACCCTGCATTCGTGCAGAGCAAACGCACACCTTTATTGTCAAAAGAAGGTCAGACAAGCGAAGAGGAAAGAGAGGGAGAGATAACAGTGAAGTCGTTTGACATCGAGAGAGAATGGCAAAAGGCATTCACCCAAATATCACCATACTTGAAAGAGGAGGCGGGCAGTATGTTGTGAAATTGGAGCTCTATACACTTGACAAGGAACCGCAACAACCGCGCAACCCACGGCGCTCACCAGACCCACAGCAGATCACAACGAGTGCCACCCACGCAGAACAACCAACCTATTGCTGGTTTGCACTCATCTGGTATACAAGTTCATTAGCTCGCTTTCCTTTGTACGCAATGGGTCCTTTTTTTTGTTTCAAGCATTTTTTTCAAGAACGAAGCAGGTGTAAGCAGAACAACATATAGCAGTAAAGAAAAAACATGCGTCATGGACAACATATAATGTATCTGAAAATCGAATGAGCAAAACAAGGTGGACATTGACCGTCAATACCTCGCCCGCTTTTGCAAGATCAAGAAGCAAAAACGAGAAAGAAAAGCCGGGTTCTGAAAAAAAACACATTGAAAAGAGAAAACGTAGTGTGGAAAAAGAAGTAGCAGAAAGCAAGAGAAGACAATGCACGAATGCGTAAGAGAGACAGAAGCATTGGTCTCTTTTAGCAGTTTTATTTTTGTGGGGTTTTGAATATTGAAAAAATGGATGCATAGAGGTTGCCACATCTGAACAGCATACTTTTTTGTGAACGTTGGCACCTTTCCCGCCCAGTGGAAGTCTTAGTGAAAGGATGGAGAAACAATTTCTTCCCTAGTAGTTGCAGGCCTTCTGCGGTCCTCAAAAAAAAAAAAAAAAATGGAGTAAAAAAAAGGAAAATTGAGAAGCGGCGCTGGATATATTAAAGCTTGTGATTTTGTAGAGAGAACTGCTAGGCTGATGTGTAGCAAGACGGATAAACCCAGTTCCAAGCCACAAACTCGATTGTTCATCCCATTTAGGCTCAGAGATGATGCGTTCGCAGTGAAAACTGAGAGAAGTTCGATAGAAGCAGCCTCCCAAACCGCTCCCAAACATATTCTCCCAGAGTTCAGTCCCATTCGTTCATCAACTGTGCCCATACGCCCCTGTCTGTTTACAAGAAAAGCTTGCAACCTGGTAGGCAGCTGCGCAGCTCTTCCACGCCCAGTAGTACACATTTACCCGCAACAATTAGCTCAAGGTGTGATGCACCTACGAGATCGCGGAGGTCAAGTGGAGCACTGTTTTCAGAAACATAAATCTCTCTCAGCTGCGGACATTGGCTCAGACCCTTCACCTCCTGGAGTCCACACTGGTGAGCCACAACCCTCTCAAGGCTCGGCGCACCAGCGAGGCCGCGGAGAGAAAGCAGATCAGAATTGTAGGAAACGTAGACCTCCCTCAGATGTGGACATTGACTCAGACCCTCCACATCCTGAAGAATAGAACCTTCGGCCTCAACCCTCTCAAGCCGTGGTGCATCGGCAAGACCGCCGAGAGAACCCAGATTGCGATTGTAGGAGACGTAGACCTCCCTCAGCCGCGGACATTGGCTAAGGCCCTCCACATCCTGAAGATTACAAGACTTGGCCACAACCGTCATAAGCCGTGGTGCACCGGCAAGACCTCCGAGAGAACCCAGACCGGAGTTGTAGGAGACGTTGAGATAGGTCAGCATGGTGTAGCGTCCCAAGCCCGCTAATGACCATATGCCACAATTGTGGACCGTCAAGCAGCAGAGGCGTGGCGTTAGGGGCACCGTGGAGAAATCGTGCAAATACTTAACTGACCGAAGTTTAATGTCGCTGATCTGCATCTCTGCTGCCACACTCAGCGCACTACGCACAGCCTCCCCAACGTGATAGGTAGCTTTACCGCGAATGCATTGAATAGACAAGCCTATTAGGTTCGGGAAAGTCGGCAGTGCACAGAGAAGGGTGTTACACTCTCCATCGCACACCGCAGCTGCGCTCTCGGTCTCCTGGTTGGAGAAGCGTGCGCAGAGAGCCTCCTTACTAACGTGAATGTCTAGCGCTTCAACTCGGCTTCTCAAACAGTTGGAGAGGAGCCCAAGCAAATAACGGGATGCGTTGTCTGCATCGAGATTCACCGCCATCCCTCGCCGCTCGGCCCACCACAGCGAGTTCACCAGTACTGGAGACGGCATTTGTCGGTCAACTGCTTTGATATGACAAACAAGCCTCTGATCCACGACCCTCACTTGAACGCAGTCTGAGTGAGGCGAAAAATCAGAAGTGAGAATATCCAGATCCAGCCTCATCTCCGGACTCGCAGCAGCAAGGGTGGGGGCAGCACTTTTTAGTGACCTCCTGCACATGAAGCTCATCACCTGCGCAACGCCATCTGAGTGCAGAAGCGACAGTGCCTCACGAGCGTTATCTGAAGAGCTGTCCCTGAGAGCCGCGTTGAGGTCTTTGACGTGATATCCGTAGCGTGTGTACCGCCAATCCATGGGTGTTGCTGTTGAATTGTGTGTCTTCGTGATTTAGAGAAAAAAAAAAGGTTGCCTTCCCCTGAGTGAGTGGAGAACGGAGCAGTTGTCTCAACATTATGCGGTAGAAGAAGAGGTATCAAGCATCCGCACATTTCAGAGAGAGAGAGAGAGAATAAAACCAAGGAAGCCACAGTAGCATTCTAGAGACACCCTCTTTTGAACCACCTGACAATGACCGCGGTAGCTTGGCAGCCATGCCCATTACACACACACACACACACACAGACCAATTGCACTGATTACACTTGGTGAAAACAATCATATCCCTTTCCAGCGATTCATCCTGCTTTAGTTCGCATTCACCACAGCAACCTTTTTACAGCGACGGCATCCAGCCGAGGTGGCAGTTAAACGCAAACAAGGTGCGTCTCAATAGTGAATGGCATTGTGTTTTTTGTATTCAGCAACGCACACGGGAGGCACACAACCTCTGTCGAAAAGAATGAGGATAATACACTTTAAAGGAAAAGTTAGGCTGCGAAGGCTGGAAACGCAGACAGTACATCCTCAGGACCAATAATCACACTGTGATCTTGAACAGAATAAAAGCAGATAAGGGAGAAGGTAATAGAAAACCAGAATCTCCGGCTGGATCCCTCAACAAGAGAAGAAACGCTGAACAGTTCATTCGACTCCTCACGCCAAGCACCTCACGAGCCGGTGCTTGATAAAGTGACTGAGGAAACAAGGAGTGATGGTATTTGCCAAACAACGAGAAGCACGTGCTTGCTTGCAATGTCAAAAAAAAAAATGGGTCTAGCATTCTACACTTGTAGATGCGGAGCCATGAGCAGGACAAGTACTTCCCAGAGCAGCTTAGAGCAGAGGAAAGAGAGCTGCCAGCAAGAGAGCTGAGAATGTTACAATGCTACACAATACTAGGAAACAAAGGAAAACTATCAGTACGAACAGCAACGAAAGGGAAGCAGCAGTAAGCAGCAATCGACAGTGACTTCAGCAACAGTAAGACTCCCCTAGATTAAAGTGACCGCTGCACTGAATAAAGCTGGGAAGAGTCACCACAGTAATCAAGAAGGGCAGTGCTTTACACGAGCCATCAACAACTCTCACTGCCAACTATTCTTAAGATGTAACGTCTTTTGACCACGAAGAATCCTTGCACCCCAGCACCGCTGAGAAAATACACGGCTACAAAAGACATAAAAAAGCTTGCTATACATCCATACATAAGCAGATGCCCTCTCAGCTCATCTCCAACTGCGCCGCTATTGCTATCCGTTTTAATCTTAAAAAGGCCACTATGCTTTCCGTAAAACAGCAGAGCAACTGAGTGTCCGTAACGCCAGCTGCCGATACTGGCTAGCAGTGATCAGACGGAATGAGACTTGAAAATCATTCACTGAGGATGACGAGAATACGAACTCGTACAAGAGGTGGAGAGTAACGCTTTCATCTTGAACAGCGTAAGACGTCAAGATCGCTGGGCATCGAGACCCTCATCAGATTTACTTCTGGCTGCACTACGCACACAATGTCGCTGAAAACTGCTGCAGCTGCTGAGATTTAACGAATGCAGAGGACGCGTGCTGATGTATGACGCCTACGAAAGTACATTCTGATTGATCCGTGTTGCCACATGCTGTCAGCAAGCATCGCACCAGCTGGCACGTAAGCATCCAAGTCGATCAGTGATACGCACAACAGACAGCTTTGCCATGTCCGCGAAAGGCTCCACACATCGTGTCACACACATGAAAGGAGCGCATGATGTTCCAACATCAGCTCAAATGTCACCTGAGTGTCAAGCAGCTTCATTCACAATCTGACGCTGTGTTGGGAGAGTGGCACACTACATCGCAGCATCAATCATTGCAATTGCGCGATCACAAGCTGAGCCTCAATGTTGAAGATCAGCAGTCAAACCCAGCTGTCGCTGCTGCAAAATAAGTCGTCCTCAAGCCTCTTCCACTACGGCAGTTCCTCCATGTGGTTCCAGGAGTTTTAGCGATACAGGGATACAAGAGTACACGGTACGCAGGAGCAGCACCTGCGGTACAAAACGTGTTACCAGCGACAGAACGCCAGCGTGTGTGAGTGATCTCTAGTACCCCAATAGGTGAAGACACTCAGACCTGCGATGTGGCCTGCAAAACCCGCATGCAGGTTGATTGACGACGAATGCATCACACATGCTCCTGTGCCACAACACGTGCCTGTGGATGGTCAGAGACATGAGCTTCCTAGTGTGCGAAGCCCTTTCGTGACACCATTGCTGCATCTGACAATGAATAAAAAAGGGAAAGCATAGAAAGGCGATGAAAGTGGGAGATGAGGTCCGCTTCTGTGGTTTTAAGAGAGAAGCGCACCAATTGAAAACATTAACCTACTCAGCAGCAGAAAGACATGCAGCGATACAGCGAAGGTATCTTCCACTTTCAGTACTACAGCGTGAAGAAGCGATGTCCAGCGTCGCAACCTCGTTGTCAGTAACGACTTTAACGCATTGGATCGTGTGTTGTTGTTTTGTTGTTGAACGAGCTATGCGCGTGGGTACGCAGCACTCAAGTACAAAAAAAAAGAGGGAAGATGTGCACCGTCGCGGTGAGCATATCGATTTACAAAAAAAAGAGTATTTGAAAGGCTGTGAAGGCTGCTGGCAGCGCTGCATCATAAAGTGGAGAGAGTAAAACAACAAAGCACTGATGGCAACACGAGCAAATCCGCGTGACAGAACTCTGCNCGACTTTAAAGCATCGGATCGTGTGTTCTTGTTTCGTTTTTAAAGGAGCTATGCGCGTTGGTACATAGCACGCAAGTACACAAAAAAAGAGGGAAGATGTGCACCGTCGCGGTGAGTATATCGATTTGCAAAAAAAAAGAGCATTTGAAAGGCTGTGAAGGCTGCTGGCAGCGCTGCATCATAAAGTGGAGAAAGTAAAATAACAAAGCACTGATGACAGCACGAACAAATCCGCGTGACAAAACTCAGCTTAAAGAACACAAAAATTCAAAAGAGCATATATATATATAAGTTAAGTCGTTTGTGTTCTCCTAGGAAACTGTGGAAGAGGGCAAACTACATGTTAAGGCGTAAAATAAACAAAAAGTAACACACAGTGAAAAGGGGTGATACCGTTAGTCGTTCGTCGCGAACGTTACTGTGCGTAAGAACGCAAGAAGGAGCTGACAGCAAAATGCCCTCGCCAAAAAGTTTGACGAAAGGACAAAGTAAGAAAAAAAAAGATGCAAGTTATCTGGGAGTTGAGATGAGCACGGGAAAGATACACGTGCTCGAGTGAAGTAAGCGAAACTGTGCGCTTCACGCCCCTCACCAGAGCCAAGGCAATCCAGCGAAAGGAGAAAAGCACAATTTAAAAGAGACACAAAAAGTATTACGATAAGAACAGAGAAATGAAAGGAACAAGCTAGAAAGAGAAAGAACAGAACAAAACTCATATGGAGCGAAGCATATCTTTCGGGGGAGAATGCAGCGCACGCTTTAAATAAAAGATTAGGTGATAAAATAAACTAATAAACTGGCGAGCTATAATCAAAGAGGTTGAAAAACGACGCAGGCAGTTGCTTGCCGTGAAACATATCTTTACTGCCTCAGAGTGGAGCGACAAAAAAAAACTAAAAAGTCTTCTTTTGAGAGGTATTCGATGAACTCGCGCAGCAAATGGTAGCTTACACGCCCCACACCCTCCCATACGCAGACACCCGGGTGAATCGGTAAGCGGCACAATGGAGCTGTAAAGAGCTGCGATCTGATCTCGCCTTTCCCTTGTCAAGTGCAGCTATGTGCACTCAGACGGACAAAGAAGCTGCTTGAACAGATGACGGGGGCTGTGCCACGCAGAGGCACGAAGGGCGAGGAGGTGAGGGAGAAAAGCAAACCGTACGCGCAGTCCTCACTGCACCGCTGCCTTGTGCAGTAGTGACATACTGGCCCACCTCCATTATCCGTTTCACCTCTGGGACGATAGAATGAAGCGCCGGTGCTGTAACACGATACACAAGCCCGCTGCGCACATGTGGGAATACGCTTTCTTTACGCGTTGCAATGCACGTCGTACGCGCGTCTCCGTGCGAGTCACCAATTCCTGTGTAAAACGTAGTCAACTAAGCCTTTCTGTAACACGCTCTCATGCGTCTCAATAAAATCTTCCAGATAACTCTCATTCCTGATAAAGAAGAAGCCGATGGATGCTCCACGAGGGGTAATCGCGGCGTACCTGAGCCTCCTACACGTGCGCAAGACATCGACGCTTCGCACGTCGCAGCGCCTAGCTTCAAGTGACGTGATACGCGGTGCATTAGTCAGCCCGGAAAGGGTTTGTAAATTAAGGTTTTCCGAAACACCGACGTGAGTGAGTTGGGCACACTCATCGAGTCCGCTGACGTCCTGCAGATCGCAGACGCGTGCTACAAGTGCTTGGAGGCATGGTGAGTTACTGAGACCTGACAGACTCCGCAAATTCCTGTTTAGGCTGATGTTGAGAAATGTGAGAAGCGGGTATCTGTTCAGGCCTTCCAAACTCTCTAGGTCGCACGTGATTACCTCCACTGTTGTTAGATTCAACACTGCAGAGAGAGAGGAAAAGTTCCTCAGCTCTAAACAGCACTTTATGGAGAGGCTGGTGAGGCATATGCTGCTCTTCAGGTGGGCCACCGAGCTCAGCCCACAGTTGAAAAAATGTTAGCACCGCAGCTGTTTCGCCTCAACAAGCGCAGAGAGGTAGCGAAGATCGAAAACAACCCAAAAGGCTCAGGTCACTGGGAAGCGCCAGTGAGGCCATCCGCAGGGCTTGAACCATGGCATCAGCTCCGCGCATACTTTCATCAGCATTCCCGGATCATATAGATAGTTCTGTTAGGTGCGGGAAACTTGACAGCGCACAGAAGAAAGTGCCGCACCGCCCATCGCACATTTGTGCGGGGTCATTCGTGCACATCGTCTCGAAGAGGAATTGAACGTGCAGAGTTTTGACCTCACGCCTTAGCATGTCATTAAGGCGCGTCGGTAAATCGCTGCGTGCGTTGGTGGTCATGAGGTCCAGTGACAACCCGCAGCGCTGTGCGTACCACAGTGTATGCACCAGATGAAACGACAGCGTCACTGCTTCGCTCCCATCGAGAAACCAACGCAAGTCATGCTGGCTTACTCGCACTCCACTGAGCCGATATCCCGAAATCAGACGCTCTTCAAGTGCCTCTGCATCGAGTCTCATCTGCGGGCACACAGCACCCAGAATACTGGAATGCCTGCAAAGCACGCAAGGAGATACAAAGCTCATCACCTGCGCAATGGGATCGGACTGCAGACGCTACAGTGCATCACGAGTGACGCACCTCCTCCAACATGGCAAGATAGAGAGGCGCACAAGTCTTCCACATGTCTTCTGTATCTGAAATAAACCAAGCGACTTTGAGCCTCGCTTGTGTCTGTCATCTTTTGTAGCTAATGCATCTTGAACGAATTGTATTCGTACGTGTGTTTTTCACGGTTTTCGTTGTGTTTTGGTGGTATTGCCGTTGTTGAAATGGGCTGCCTGTTCATGGAGTAGCGCACGTGCAGTGCAATAGAGACGCAGAAGGTTCGGGCACAGAAATGCAAGAAGAAGGCAAACGTGGATGTTTGAAAAAACAGGCTTGCACAACATGAAAGAAAGCACCACAATCAGGTTTCAAGAAGGATAAGAGCTATGCCGATACTATCAGCAGTTGCGAAAGGCATTATCCCTGCATACCGTTCATCTCAACTCCGTGTATGAGCTGCTCGCATACATGTGGAAAACAGGTTGTTATTTGCTTTTCCATAGCCAAAGGCACTTGGCATACGGAAAACAATACTGTGAAAGCTCATCATGCAAGTAAAGAGAGCCATGCGCCACATAGAAGTAGGTCACTTACCTTGTAGAGGATTGAGATACGTGAGGTAGTTTTAATGCTCCCCTTTGCGGGAAGAGCAGGTAACAGACTGGCGTTTGAAGCACGGAATAAGCTTCTCCGCAAAACCAACAGCAGCCCGAATCATCCCCGAGAAGATCCTCACACACTCGTAAAAGCCCCAAATAGATGTTCTAAAGTCACGGCAATAGGCGCGATAGAGCATTTCATCAACGAACAAACAGGGTGTCAAGCACGCCAGCCTGACTCACCGGCAGTTGCAGAGCGTCTCGCTTGCAAGGGGACAAGTACATACAACCAGACAGTTCAATGCAGCTTTCTCGGTAGCGTTGCACACATGCACACACACACACCCATACTTTCAAGTCATGCACCAGTCCAATACACCGATGAAGCTCGCCGCTATTATAGTGCCCGCAAAGGTGGAGAACCCATCTCCTTCACCTAGTACGTCATCGAGACTGGAGTTAGTGACTTAGTGCAGACAGACATAAGGTTTCACTTGGTGGTACAACAGATGCTCGTTTATAACGCTACAGCAATGAACAGTAAAGAATTGGAGGTTGATGGATCTCACAAGGCCGCTAAAGTCGCTCAATAATACATTACCGTTCAAGTGGAAATCAGTAATTTTCGTGCAGCTTCTTCGCTCGCAACGGCTACGAACGTCGCAATGCCTCGCGTCAGCTACCTCAAGACACTGCGCTCCAGCAAGGCCGTCAATGCTTTTTTCTCGGAGAGGTCT
>JASAOD010001591.1:0-10576 GCA_030849845.1 Crithidia brevicula | reverse complement strand
GTGAGAAGGAATGGCCAGCGCCACATACGGTGAAACTCCCCCCCCCCCTATTTGGTCCGCACACGCTTACGCAGGGGACACGACGCGTAAAGACTTCACATCCTTGATGCCCTGCTTTGCTAAGTTCTCCAGAAGCAACGGCTCCACCGCCGCACCGCTACCCTTAATGAGCAAGTCGTTCTTGATCTCCTCCTGCGTCACCCTTCCGTTGGTGTGCACCACCTCCACACGCCTGCACGACGCGTTCGCGCTGATGCCGCGGCCGCCGCTAAAGTGCCACATGTTACGCAGCACAGACTCAAAGGCGTTGTCGATGGCCACCTCGAAGGAGTAGTCCGCGAAGAAGGACGCAAAGCGTACGGGACTGATGAAGGATGTGGGGGCCGGTGCATCCCACTGCTCCGCAAAGGCGGCACGCGCGGCTTCCTCGGTCACCGCACCGGACCTCACCGACGGCAGCTGCGCCACGTCGATCCAGCTCACCAGGCTGTCCAGCCGCACAACGCCCTCCGTGCTGAGGGCTTGAAGATGCGCGTAGAGGCTCTCTACCAGATCGCTGCGACGGTCGTTCATGCTGCCACGGAGCGCATCGACGATGTCCGCAAAAGACGCGGTGCGGTGGCCCTGCTGATCAAAGTAGCGGATAAGCGCCGTGCACTCGGCCCCAGAGGCATTCACACCGGCCGCCGCAAAGCCCTCTTGCAGCTCAGCCGCGTTGAGGTTGCCCGTTGCATCGGTGCAGCTCTCCGCGAGTGCCCTGCGCACCATGCGAATGACATTTCCTGGGAAGGCGGATGCCGGGGAGGAGGCGGTGCCGCCTACGCCCTTCTCCTGCGCCAGCTCCAGCTGCCGACGCAGCCGCAAGAGGACGCCGGTGGACTGCGAGGAGGGTTGACCGCCCAACACCGGCGGCACAGAGGCACGCACCTCCTGCCGTCGCACCTCGGGAGAGATGTAGGACGCCTGGAAGGTGCTGCGATGGGCGTCCTGCACGGTTGCCTGCCACGCCGGGTCGAGGTGGGGCTGATGCGCTGGGTAGGAGCTCTTGGTGCGGTCCTCAATGTCCATGAACGTCGCCTGTGCAAACTGTGTGCGATCGCACGGGGCAGCCGACATCGTCGTTGACCGCACAGAGGTGAGGCTGCCGACGGTGGGCGGCACTCCAGAGGCGGACGGGGCGGCAGCGGCGTGCTGGGCCATTTCCCGATAGGTGGTGCTCCAGGCCTCGCGCAGCCCGGGTTTCACCGAAGCTTTACCATCGTAGTACCCCGCGTCCGATCGCTCCTCACTCCAGTTTCCCATGAGCGTGCCGGTGCCGTAGCCGCCCGTCTTGAGCTGCGTGCCGGGCAAGTAGCCGCGGTTATGGGGCTGATTTTGTGCCGCCGTCAGCCGCTCGCTGAAGCGCTCTTTTTTATACTCCCCTCCTATCATGGTTGCCTCACTTTGTTGTTGTTGTTGTAATTGTTTGCTATGCGTGTGTGTGTGTCGTTGGTAGTGGGGATGTGCGCTCAGACTCTCGAAACTTGTGGGCGGAAACAATGGTTTTTTTTTTTACCTTCTTCTTCTATCAAGAAGGCTTGCGGTGTTGAGCTTGAACACGTCACGAAAGTCCCTGAAAAAAAAGAAGAAGCAAAACTACGAAACCGAGGAGGAAAATGCAATGTGAAAGCACGGACAGATGCGACGAGGCAAATTGCGATATGAGTCCAGCACAGTAGGTGAAACAAGCCAGCGTTGTGTCGTGCTTGCTGTGGCAATCTCTTTCTCTCTCTCTTCGAGGTACAGCCAGGAGCGGCGGGTCGTCGAGGCACCCCAAAGGCGGCTTAGGTGCGTGTTGCATCACACTCGATAGTGGTGTTGGGCAGCTGCGCCAATGACGCACACAACAGCCAACGGTATGGAGCATTGCAGCTTCAACTTACGCAATGAAACAACGAGTCCCTTTCATTGTTTCTACCGTGTGTTTCCTTTATTCTTTTTTTTTTTTCGCGAGTGTGCTCGTGTTGCGGTTTTTTTATTCTAAAAGTAGACTCTGCAACTGCAGAGAGAGACTTGTGTACATTGTTTTGCACATCCGGCAAGAAGAAAGGAGCGAAGCGAGCAGCGAGCTAGCAACGCAAGAAGTGTTTGAAAAAAAAATAAGAAAACAGGAAAAGAAACGAGCAATAAACAAGACCCATAGAAAAACGTGACGTCGCAACAGAAAGAAACCAAATTCAACAAAGTCCAACAATGTAGACTACAACAAGGGGAGCTTTAAAACTTTCACCTCGTGTCCTCAACGAAGAGAATCAACGCATATCGTTCTCTTGCATAGGTTCCCCATCAAAGTACAGCTTCCTACCCCTTCAGAATTAGAAACAAGGGGATAAGAACAAAAACGAAAAGAGGAGAACGAAAAGGACGTTTCAGGTCCAGAGCACACTTGCGGGCTCCTCCCAAAGCACGCAACACAACAGTCTCAAGAGACGCAGACAAGGCAGAAGTGCCGGGTAGCACATCACCCGCATAATCTCCTGCATAAGGTCTGTGCTCGTGAGGCATGCGTCCTAACCCTTCTTTTTTCTTTTTTTCTACTGTCTCCCACTACGCGTAGGGCCTCGCATTGGGCCGCTCCGCCTCCTTCACCGCCTCCTGCTTTACCTTCTCCTCAATAACGGCCCAGTCGATCTTCACCTTGCCGGACAGCTCCTTGAACGGGGCGAGCGTTTCCTTCTGGTTGATCTCCTGCAAGTATCGCTCGCGACGCCCTAGTACGGTGTCCACGTGCGTCTTGCGCTCCTTCGCCACCTCCAGCGCGCGTTCCCACTTGAAGAGCCGCGTGTTCATGTCGATGCAGCGGTACACCAGTCCAGCTTGCAGGAGAATACGCTCGGCCTCCGTGGTGCGGTGCTGGAAGAGCGCCAGTTCGGCCTGTCGCGCCTCGGGGGCTGGAATGTTCTTGAGGCTATGGATGTAGCGCACCTTCGCGAGGTCACTCAGCGCACCGTAGCCGATTTCGGCGACGTTCAACTCGCCTGCCCGGAGCGCCAGCGCCGTCAGCACGGCCCACAGAAGACTGTCTTTCAGAAAGCGTGCAAAGCGGGTGGCGCCGTCCCAGTTGTTCTTCTCGGTCACGAGCTGGAAGATCATCACCGGGTACGGCGACGCGGGCAGCGTCAGGAGCGCGCCATCGTTGCCGCGACGCACCAGCACGCGGGTGTGGTGGAAGTGGGTGATGCGGTCGTTGCGGGTGAACTCCTCCTGGCCGTCGTCACGCACCGTCTTGGTCAACTGAAGCAAGTCGCGGTCACTGAAGACGGTGGAGGGGTAGTACCACGTGGTGAGGTGCCCATCCGCAATGGCGACCAGGGTTTCGTGCGTGTCGTGCCACTCCACACTCGTCGTCATGGTCGACAGCTTGTGGAAGCCGAGCTTGGTGTGCACGGGGCCGAAGTAGAGGTCGTTGTTGCGGTCTACAAAGGCTACCTTGCGCTCATTCAACGCACCGGATTGGGAGAGGTGTACGGAGACGATGCCCAGGTGGTGGACGATGGTTGCATCCTCGAAGGGCTTGCCGCTGTTGACGTCGAAGAAAAGCAGACGCTTCGTGTCGGCGGGGTTGCGCAGTGCGACGGTGTCTGGCGACAAGGACATGAGGTCCGTCGTCATGATCTCCGGCTTGAGCGTCACCTGCAGTCGCAGGATGCTCACTTGCCGACCCTCGTAGGAGTACACCTGGAGGCCCTGCCCGCAGTCCGCCAAGAGAAACTGGCGGGGACCGAGCATGACGGAGATAACGGGGTCACGCAGGTCGAACTGCACCGGTGCGTTCAGGCGGTCCATTGCGTAGCAGATGCACTGCGTTGTCGTGCACACCACCAAGTGGCCACAGCCGAGCTCTAGCTTGATGACTTTGTCCGGCTGCTCCACCTCCTGCACCGTGTCCTTCACCACGTCCTGCACCGTCAGCTTGCGGCTGTCGATGAGGGTGACGCAGTACGGGCCCCACGTCACCTTGCGGTCTACCAGCTGAGCAATGCTTATGGCACCGGTGCCGTTGCCGATGATCATCTGCGTCCCGTCTGGCATCCAGTCGAGCGCCATCGCGCTGCCCTCGGTGGTGCGCTCGTAGGAGTGGCTCCACCCTGTCTTGTCGCACACCCGCACGTTCATGAAGGAGCCCACGGCGAAGCTCTCGCCGTCGGCTGCGAAGCGCACGGACGTGATGGGGTGCTCGCCCGCACCGGAAGTAAAAATGTTGCGGCCATACGGGTCCCACACCTTGTACACGCCATCCTCGCCGCCCGTCACGATCATGCCGCTCATGCGCGACCAGTCCGCGCACAGCACGACGCCGGTGTGCGCCTTCCACTTGATCTGCTTCTTCATGGCGGGGTTCAGCGGCTTGATCACCACGTCGCTGCCCACAGCGTAGAGCACACAGTCTCCGCCCAGCTCGGTGGCCTCGGTGCCCCAGCAGAGGGCGTTGATGCAGCGGCCCGCGTTCGCCAGTGTTGAGCGAGGGATGCCGGCCTGCGACCAGACCTTCACACAGCCGTCCTCGCCGGCAGTGATGATGGAGGAGCCGTCGGCGGCGTACACGAGGGCGGTGATGCTGCCCGCATGCGCCTCCACAGTGCGCTCCACTCGGCCGCTCGCCGTGTTCAAAAAGGCAAAGCTGCCGTCTGCGCACGCCACAAGGCAGTTGTCGCGGCCCTCGCGCGTCTCAGCCGCAGCCCCGCGTGCGAGTCGTGCACCACGGCCCGTCGTCGGCACCCACGTCAGAAATGTCACGCAGCTCTCAAACTCCTTTACAACGCCCAAGGCCTCTCCATTGGCATTCCACCTGCGCACGGTGAAGTCGTCGCTGCCGCTGATGATGTCACCGCTGAGAGAAACGGCAACGGCGGTGCACGCCTCCTCATGCCGTTCCTTTGCTGAAGTGATGTTGAGACGCATTTGTGCGAAAAAACAAAAGCAAAAGAGGTGTGCTTGCGTTCCGCTCCCGGCTTTCGATTGCCGATAGAACCAGCAGTCGTCTAAAGATCTGTGTTTCTATTGCCGCAATAAATTTCTCTTTTTTTTTAGATACTCTATTTTTTCCCCCTAGTGAGTTTCTGTTGTTGTGTTCACAACGGTGCGATGAAGGTAGAGGAGGAGAAAGAGGGGAAGTACACGAACACAAACACACAGTACAAACAGAAAAAAAAAAAAAAAACATCGAGGTTGGCAGTTGGCATTGAGATACGGTAGCCTGAGAGAGCGGCCCAACGCCCATCGCAGTTCTTAACCGGCTCGTTGAAGAGGCGTCTCACGCAAGCTTGCTGGGCGGTCGCGTCACTCTCCGCGTGCTTTCCCAATTCGACCGTGAAGAGAGATAGCCAGATGAGGAGAAAACACAACGCCTAATGACGTGCGAAACAGTCGGCGATGGGTCAAGATATTTCCCTCCCTCTCTCTCACTTACACACACACACACACACGCAAAATGTCCATTTTTATTGCAGGCAGCCGCTGTGGAAAGTCTGAAACGATTAGGTGTTGTTGTTAGTTCACTGACTTGGCAAATCTGATTTACATGCATCACTGCGTATACACAAGTAGAAAAAAGGGGAAGAAATAAAAGGAAAGAAACAAAGCACACACAAAGTGCACAGACGGACATGATCGATAGGCTACTCTTCAGCAGACCCTCGGTGGCGCTCCGATGTTCGTTCTCGTCTTTCTTCTCGCCTTCATGGCGGATGCAAGCCTGGAGACCGACCTGAGAGTGGAAGAGAAAAGCGGCAGATTGGCGTGTGCGTCTAGACCACTACATATACATTCAACGTTCGGCGCCATCAACCGCGCCCGTACTCCACGAGCCCACGCATACAAATAGAAAAAGGAAAAGAAAGAAAAAAGAAAACGCGTGCGCAGCGGCAGCACAGGGGCATTCTTTCTTTTTTTTTTTTGAAATGAAAGAAGTCAAAGGCAAAAACAAAACGACGCAAAACGTGAAAGACACCGTGAGAAAAAAACGTGCGGCAGTGTACCACGCCTTTTCCTTCTCTTCGTCGCGCTTCTCTCCTCTTAATTTTACAACTCTTCCAAGGTGTAAAGAAAGCTGCGTGTGTTGCCGCCGTTCTCGCCTTGCTGGCAAACACCTCGGAGCTGGTTGCCCTGAATCACAGCGAGAAAAACGTAGATGATTTGCTCGCCGTTCACCGCGTCCAGCACGACCGCCCACTCCATCGGGAACTCGCGCTCACCTGGGGGTTTGATATCGCCTTCGATGCGTGCCTCCTGTGCCCCAAAGCGTGCTGAGCTCGCGAGCAGCTGCAAGTTGCCGTTGATCGTGCCCTTGCCGAAGTCCGCCTCCAAGTGAAGGTTCCACCGCGGGTTTTCATCGAAAGGTGTGGAGTCGGCGCTGCCGTCGTTATTGACACGGATGACACGCATCATGCCCTGCGCAGCCGCAGCGGCCGCCGCGTTCTCTGCGTCTGACACACCGCCGCTCGCCCCACTCTGGCCGCGGTCCTGCGCCGCTGCCGGGCCGCTGTTGACCTTCTTGTAGTCCACCACCTGGCGAAACACGTAGTCGAGGAGCGCGCGTGGGTCGCGGTTGCGCGGGCTGCGCAGCTTCTTCGTGACCCCCATCACCTCGGCGGCCTGCAGGATGTAGTACTCCACGTCGTCTGCCTTGCACTTGTTCGTGAGCTGGCTAAGACGCACGCGCTCAGGGGCAAACTCCTCGTCCAGGTCGAAAAGGTCGAGGCCCGGCGGTGCGGGGTCGCGGTGAATGGCGTCGAAAACCGCCGGCCGCACCGGTGGCAGCGGTGTCTGGAACTCGGGCGGGATCAGCGTCAGCGGCTCGAGTTTAACGGACAGCTTCTGGTAGGTGTCCACGACATCGGGAATGCGGTCGGTATCGATCTTGAAGGTTTCGAGGTCGAAGAGTTGGGTAAAGTCGCGCGGCAGCTCCTCGTGCTGCTCCACGGCGACGCGCAGACGCTCCGACAGCGAGGCGGTGTCTGGTAGGTGGTGGTAGTCCGTGATGTCTGGCTCGTCGGCGTCGATCTGGTTCAGCTTGAGCTTGTGATCCAGATAGTCGAGGAGGACAGAGGCCAGGGTGTTGTTCTCCTCCTTGTCAATCCACGCATCCTCGAAGAGCTGCGCGGTGCCGATCAACAGCAGCTTGCCCTGCTTGCGACGGCCGAGGTGCTCCACCACCTTGGGACACTCCCAGGCTGCGGCGATGGGCCGGTTCAACGGGTACGCCATGAAGCCGCTGCTCAGGAGCGGGATGGCGGGTCGCTGCACGTTGAAGGTCAGCCCATAGGGATAAACAAAGACGAGACTCGTCGCCTCCGTCTCCGCCTCCTCGGCTGCTGCTGCTGCTGCTGCTGCCCCACCGGCACCACCGGACTGCTGCTGTGCCAGCAAGGCTGCGCTGGCTGTCTGGCCGGCCCCCACGGTCCGGTTCAGCGTCATCAAGGTGGAGCCGATGCCCAGCGATGTGCCGCCGCGCACCCCACTCGTGCCGCCGCTGGTGCCAGAAAACCCATTGCGTGTGCCTCTCGCGCCACCACGCGCTGCCCCGCCAGCCCCGAGCACGTTCTTGCCAGCCGCGGTGTTGATGGCTCTATTTGTAATGCCGTTCGTCACGCACACCTCCTTCGGGTGCAAGTACTTGTGCAGCACCGTGCGCACCACGCAGTCCTCGTTGAGCGTGATGCCTGTCCACTCCTCGATGGCCTTGTTGAGGTAAGAGTACTGCCCGCCGTGGCCATCGCCGAGCAGCAGCAGCGCCGATCCGCCAGCCTCCACGTACTGCCGGATCACCGCAATATCCTCGGTGGACAGCGCCGTCTGTGGTGCGGGGAACACAACGAGGTCGTGCGGCATGAGACGCTCGAGGGTGATGTCCTCCTTGTTCATCTCGATGGTGCCGCTCTGTCTGATCTTGCGGGCCAGCTGACGGTAGCCCTTGTTGGGGTGGTACTGCTCCTGCCGGCACACGTTGAAGCACACCTTGGTCTGCTGCGCTGGCGGGGCGTCGGCCGCGGCATCGAGCTTGGCTGTCGGCAGCGGCGAGGATGCTCGATCCGCGTTCGCACGGGTGCGGCGGGTGGCAGCAGCAACCTCCGTCATCTCAGTAACTCTCTGGCTTTTCAATTTTGTGTTGCTGCTGTTGCGCAAATCAAGAGAGAGAGAGAGAGAGAGCACGCTCACCTGCTGCGGGACGCCGTCGCTTGACTACGTAGAGGACAATAAAAGTGCAACAGCTGAGATGTCACGCAGACGTGGTCTGAATAATGTTTTAATCCCACGCGCAGGCACACAAGTGGGGGATGGAAAGAGTAAAGGAGAAGCAGAATTCTAAAACAATATGATGGAAAGCACGCACAAATCGAAGAAAGCAAAAAATCTAAAGACAAGGATGGACAGCTGCAACACGGAGCCACGAGAAGGGAATTGGAGAAAAATACCTGGACGTACAGGCCAACCACACCCAAAATAACTCTTGTTCTCTGTTGTCGTTGTTGTTTGTTTGACTGTCGCACCCCAAGAAGTGTGAGAAAAAGGAAAGTGCGTAAAACAAAGAGCCGCAAAAAGAAGGAATAGAGCATGGAAAGGGACGGAAGATGATAAGTTTTCTCACAGATGACTGCAACGCGAGACGTACCGCAATGTTTGCTCGTCTCATTCTTTTTTTTTTTTTCTCTTTTTTGTTTGCAGAAAGGTGGCCAAGCGAGCATTAAAGGCGGCGCGCGCCTGGAAGCACGACTACACAGTTTCCTTTTACTTCGTCGCGAGCGATGTTACCATCCCACAGTAATAGAGAAACGATGTGTGTGCGCGCGTGTGTGTCTGCACGCCCTTCTGCGTGTTGCGGCAACAGCAGCAGAATCATCTTAATTCCCTCTTTTGTCACACGAGCAAATTGCACAGCTAGTTGGTCTCTTTCAACGACAATGCTTCTTATTCTTTCATCTTTTTTTTATTTTTTCGAATACTGTCAGCGGAGCAAAACGGTTGGAGTGCAAAAAGCAAATCAAATCGCCGGTCGACTGCTAACTAATTTACGCTCGTCGGCCTCGTCTTTGACAAACGTCAGGCGGACAACGAGGGCACATTGTGTTAGTTTTTAAGAAAAGTGAGAGAGAAAAAAACGAAGAGAAACACCGACGTAGCGATGCGGGTTGCTGCGCCACGCTCAAATCAGCGCCAGCCACACTGGCGCATCACACGCCACGGTGCCTCACCAATCAATGTACAGCTGTCAGGACATAACAGAAGAAAAAACAGCGTGGAGATTCAAATGAACAAGCAAACGTAAAAGAAAGAGCACATACACACGCCTCAACGCCCTTTCAACACATCGTATACATCAGTCCTTCTTCAACACTCTCGCGCAGAGCCTTGCTTTTCCCGCTTGTAGGAGCTGCAAAGCTGACAGAACAGAAAAAACAAAATGCCTTTTTTTTTCCTTTCCTCTGCCTCGACGTAGCGAGTGGCCTACCCTCTTGCCGTGCCCCTTTTTGTTTCAACGCGTGAAAGGGAAAGAAACAAGATAAACGAAAACCAAGTCGGCAAATTCTGGAGGAGCTTCCGCGCACGCGATCCTGCACGCTCGACAGCGTCTGGCACCGTGCCACGACTCAACACGCAGCACACCGGCACCGCACATTGCAGCAAACAAAAAATCGAAAATACATATATATGTAATTTAAGAGAGGAACACCTAAAAAGGCGGCTGAGGAGAGAGCCAGCCCAAACAAAGTCGACAGCCTCAGCCACCTCGCACAGCAACCTTTTTTTTTTTTCTGCGTTTGATGGCAGCCTTGCAAATATCTGTAAGTAAATAAGTGAGAACACAACAGCCCAGGGAGAGACGGATGGACACCACAAAGAAAACATACACACGCACGTGGATTTCTTTTCTTTTTTTTCTTTAAGCACTTGACGTAGAAAAACAAAAGGCGCGTTAATTACTGCTCACACAAGTGCACATTTCCACTAACCCCCTCACACTCACACACAAAAAAGAAGCCAAAGTCTAGTGAAAGACAAGATGCTGTCCTGACGCAGTTAGGGGTGGTAAACATGAGCGCATGTATGACGGTGTCCTGCTAAGGTTGAGAAGGCCTTGAATGATGTTGCTTCTCTCTTCTTCCGTCCCTCGCGAGAGAGAAGCCACGTAGCCGAGCCTCTAGTCCATCCTTCTCCTCCATCCGCATCCTCCCCTGTACGGCACCTCTAAAAGCACAAGAGGGCAAATTTAAGGGGAAAATAAACAAACAAAATGATCAACGCAGCCCTAACAGGTGGGAATCCACCTCAAAAGAAAAAAAAAGAGCGAAACAATAAAACATTTGGAGGGGACACTTTCACCGGTGATGGAAAGACCTTTAAATAAACGAATCTACAAAAAAAAAAACGTGTGCAAAGAGAGATGCATAGTTCTCTTCCCTTCGCGCCCCTTTTTGTTTTCACTTTTTTCAAACGGCCTTTGAGTACTGAGTCAGCTTGTGTCGCCCCTCCGAAAAAAAAAAAAAAGAAGAGCCCATTAGTTAAAATCTATGGAGAGAGAGTTTAGAAAACACAACAT
>JASAOD010001589.1:0-10520 GCA_030849845.1 Crithidia brevicula | reverse complement strand
GCTCTTGGTGATGGCACCGACCAGCAGCTGGCCACGCTGGATCATAATCTTCTTGTCGTTGTGCGGGAAGGGCGGCTTGTCGTATGGCGAGGCGGGGTGGTTCACCTCGGGCAGAATCAGCGAGAAGATCTGCTTGCCCGTCCAGAGCGGCCGAGGCTTAAGGATGGCGGGGATGGGCAGCTCCCACATGTCCAGCCACAGCGCCACACTCTGGATGAAGTACTTGTCGACGAAGGTATCCTTGTCGGTGAGGCGGTAGCTGCCGAGGAGACTGTCCTGCACGATGCCCATGCACGGTGCCGACTTGTTTGGTGACACGAAGTTCTTCGGCACCATCATCATCTCAATCAGCTCCGCCTTCGTCAGGAGGGACTGCGGGACGTGCAAGTTCATCTCATCGCCGTCGAAGTCAGCGTTGTACGGCGTCGTGCAGGAGAGGTTGAGGCGAAAGGTGTTATAGTTCAGCACCCGCACGCGGTGGCCCATCATACTCATGCGATGCAGCGTCGGCTGCCGGTTGAAGAGGACGACGTCGCCGTCGATCACGTGGCGCTCAACCACGTCGCCGACATCGAGGTTCACGGCGCCGCGGTCCTTCACGAGGGCCAGCTTCGTCACGTTGCCGTTTGGCCGGATGATGTAGTTGGCGGACGGGTAGGTTGTGCGCTGCACGAACTCGGTCAGCCGCTTCTTGTTGATGACGTTCACGCGCTCTGGGAAGGTGAGCGTCATGGCCACGGAGAAAGGCACGCCGACCTCATCGACGTCGATGTTGGGGTCGCCGGTGATCACCGTACGGGCCGAGAAGTCAACACGCTTGCCCATCAGGTTCCCGCGCAGACGGCCGTGCTTGCCCTTCAGGCGCTCCGTCAGCGACTTGAGCTTCTTGGTGTCCCCGACCTTCGCCGGCTTGTAGTAGGTGGAGGCGTTGTTAAAAAAGGTCGCCACGTGCTCCTGCAGCAGCGCTCGGGAGCGGTCCACGGCGGCCCGCACGCCCGACTCCTTGTCCTTGCGCAGCTGGATGTTGCGCTTCACGATGGACATGATTTGGTGCGTGAGCTCGTCATCGGACTTGGCAGAACCGAAGGCGACGGCCGGTCGCACCTGCGGCGGAGGAATCGGCAAGACCGTGAGGATGAGATCACGCGGGTGGCAAAGGCGCGGGTCGAAGCCCATGACGAGAGCGTCGCTGTCCGACACGCGGTCCAGCACCTGGCGGGCGTTGTCGGCGTGCCAGACGTGATCTTGCTCCTCCTGTGTCAGCTTGATCTGCAGGCCTGGGTAGATACCAAGGAAGCGGCCGATGCGAGGTTGACGGCGCTTTCCCTCGCAGCCCTGAATATCCTTGCTGCGCCGACACACGCTGCCGCAGAGCTTCGCGACGAGGCGGAGCCGGTTGAGGCCGTGCACGTGGGCGATCTTCTTCATCTCAGCTGGATCGTTCGTGTCCATCAGCAGTGCTCCGCAGTACTTGCAAACGCACTTGAGAGTGAGGAGCACGACGTCGAAGACGTTGATGTTGAAGATGGGCTCGGCCAGCTCCACATAACCAAAGTGACCGGGGCACTCCGGGTGCTTCAGGCCGCAGGTCTCGCAGCTGTAGTCGAAGTCCGTCGTGCCCATGCGGAGGTCGTTGATGCCACCGCGCACGGGCTGGCCATGCTCGTAGGACTTGGCGTGCTCGATGCGGCACGTGGCGTAGGCTTTGATCTGGCGCTCCTTGAAGACCTCGAACTGCACGTCGTGCACCTTCTGCAGCGGCATCTGCGAAGGCGGGAGAGGGGCACCGCCGGACATCCTGTTTTGAAGTGTAGCGTTTTTCTTCGGTTTACTTGTTTGTTTTCGTGCTTTTTTGTGTGTATTTCTCAGCTGTGGGAACACAGAAAAAAAAAGGAGAGAAAAGAATATATAATTCAGCGCGAATGCTGTGTGCGCTCTCTTTGGAGTCAGAAAAAGCACACACTACCTGAAAAAAAAAAACGCAGCTTTGCTACTCCAAAAAGTACTTATCAAGGCTTAGCTTACAATAGTAAAATCTCAGAAACGATGCAAAAAGAAAACAGAGCAATGACACCCTTTCAGCAACGGTGTCTTTAACTCTGAAGCTTCTCCTCTAGCTGTTGTGCTGAGGGAGAATAATAAGTGGACACGAAAATGCACACACACACACACGGGTACACTTTAGCACACTGTCGCCATATGCGAAATTGAGCGTCAGATAAATAATTTAAAACAAAGAAAGACCGAAAAGGCAGGGGAAGACGTGAAGATATGGAATCGGAAAGATTTGAGGAGATAAATAAGAAAATTCCGGCATTGGAGATGGGCAAAAGTGCGGTCACTCAGCAGTTGTGTCCACAACAACAGGATGTTTGAGAGATCAGTGCTGGTTTAACAAGTTCTTTTTTTTTTTTTTAAGAGGAGCGTTGAGTTATTGAGAGCACTCATCAACCTACCAGAGTAAAGCATGTTGTGCTCACTATCGATAGCAGTTCGCGTTTCTTCGTATTGACTTATTTTAATGTGCGAATGGATGAAAAGGCAGAGGGATCTTTCGGCCACAAAAGAAGCTGGCGATTCCAGATAACAGAGGAGATCAAATGGTCGTTGCAATAAGGTAAAAAGCATCGTTCCTTCTTTGTGCAAGCTGAGAAATAATCCGTGTTAAAAGAAAAGAAAGGAGAAAAGAAAAAAAGAAAAAAAAAAAGCACCCGGTACAATTACTCACAAATCGCATCAGAAGGAATGTGTAGATGCAGCGTCTCTGTGCCCTCTGTGCTGTCCCTCTGATCTCTTCTCGTTGCCCTGGCCTCACTTCACCGTGCGGCGGTACATCTGAGGCCGTCCAATGCCACCAATGAAGATGCTGACGCCGATCGAAACCAAGGCGTAACCGTAGGCAAACGGTACCCGCCCACTGCCGTAGAAGCCCACAACCTCGTTCACGAGCGAGGAGACGGTGGTGAGAGCGCCGCTGATCCCTTGCTGGACAATGACGAACCACGCGTTGGACGGGTGCAGCACCTCCATGTTGAACATGATGATCGACAGCGTGACACCGGCGAGGTTGGCAATCAGCGTCCCCACGGGAAACTGTGCCACCGACTCTCTCTTGTTAAGGAAGAAGGAGAGCAGAAAGCGAAGAACAGCCCCGGCGGGGGCGAACACGACCATGCGAATATCATCCGTCGAGATCACTCGCACGCGGCCTCTGTTGATGTACACCTGCAGCAGCACCGGCGTCAGCACCGCAGCCACCACAAGCAACGCGAGCACGCTACAGTCGAGCGCACGGAGAAGGCTGCGGTGCGCCGTCCAGGAGGCCCATGGGCAGTGCAGCTGCTCTGTGCACGTCCACCGCAGCAGCACGCCCAAGTCTCTGCCCCACAGGAAAAACACCACTGGCATCGTACCGCCGAGGAAGAGGTGCTCGAAGGCGCTGCCGGTGGTGTTCTGGACCATCACCTTCACCATCCATGTGCTAAATGTCGTGAGGCTGCCGCAGAAGCCCACGCACACGGCGCGGTACGTCAAGGGCAAGTGCGTCTCTGGTGGGAGAAAGGTGGCACAGAGGCCCATGATAAAGCTGCCGATGATATTCGGTGCAATGTAGTTGTACGTGGCGAAGAAGGGGTACTTGGTGAAGCCGTTCTCCATGGCAAAGCGGACAGCGTTGCCGCCTAGCCCAGCTGCCGCAACGCCGAGACAGGAGAGAACCAAGACAAGGTAAGGAGGCCAAGCGGATGTGTAGGGCTCTGGTGAGGCTGACGTGGCTGCACGGAGAGGACTGGTGGTGTTGTCGGAGGGCACCACAGCTTCCGCGTTGAGAGGGGAGACGAGAGGAGAGTGGTCCTCCCCTGCGGGCTCATCGTTGACGTGGTAGACAGGCGCATTGGATGCATGAGAAGGCTCGCGGATGGTGCCAGCCGCTGCACTGCTCCCGGCATTCGCCATGGCGTTGAGATCTCCTCTACAACTAGCGCAATACTGCAAAGCCCTGTTGAGGCCTTTCCGTTCCAATAAAAAAAAACCGTGAATACAGCTTATAAGTGTGCGAGAGCTTCTAAAAGCCTAACTCGCACGCAGGTCACTTATATATAGAATAGCCTGTAGGCTTCAAAGAGAAACTAAGAAAAACAACGATGCAGTTGTGCAGCACATCAAGCTCTGCCACAGTCTCCCTTTAGCTCACTTTAAAGATGTGTTGAAACGAAGGGTATTTAGTGAATGTGTATATGTTAGAGGTTTCACCGATCAAAGTGCAAGGTGTGCGTTCTCAACACACACCAGAAAAAAAACGAGAGAATAGCACGCCTTCGCTGATAAGCTGGACAGCCAAAAGCACTTGATCCGCTGTTGGCGCGTGCTCTGGCAGCAAAGAGAAATGAAAATGAAGAGCAGATAGACAAGCATCAAACGAGAGGGATATGGCGAAAGACATCAGAGGCATTGAAAGCATTTTTTCTGCACCACAGGGCAGCGCAAATCAGTGAAGCACATTAAGCTAGATTTTTTTTCCAGGAAAACAGTAAGCTCCATGTGCTCGCTAAAACCAACGCTTTCTCTATCGGTCCTTTCATTTATCTTTATATAATATAATTTTTTTCGTACAACAACTGCGTCCGCGCGGGAGAGCTCCCTGCAGGTTTACTGAATGCTATTTGCTCTTTCCCTTAGTCAAACTCAAAGTGCAGATCCGATCTGAGCACGGCGGCAGCTCGTACCGTTCCTCGAGGTCTGGATCCTTAAGCTTTGTTGCTTGCGTCTGTGTTCTTTTTCCTTATCGTTGTTGTTTTTTTTAGTTAGAGGAGAAGGCCGGCAACCGACAAAGCGGAAGGAGCACACATATTCTACTCGAAAAGAAGTGCACAAGGCACCAACACCATCAGCCTCATGAATCGGCATTGCAACCCATTATTAACGTAGCACACCATCACTTCGAGCAGCAGGCAACAGAAACATTACGCCACAGCACACACACATAAACACACACACACACACACACAGCCACAGAGCCACAGCAGCAAACAAAATGAGATTGGACACGCCTCTATCAAGCACGGTGTGCAGAAATCAAGTCTACAAATGAGCTGGGTAAAAGAAGTGAAGAGAAGTATAAAAAAAAACTATGACCCAACATGATACTCCAGAATACAAAGAAAATGGGAAAGTAAGTACAGTTGTGCAGCCGCCTTCTAAATGAAAACTTCGACAGGGCGAACGCGAGCGATCAAGGCCTCCCTTGGTGAAAGTGAGCCTGCTCAGAAAGCACACGCTATTAAACGTAACCGGAAACAAGACAGTGAAAAATTGGTAACAGTACAGTTTTAGACGCTAAAATGAAGCCATCTCGCAAATATATGTGTATGTGTGTGCGTGTCTTCACCAAGAAAGGAAGAATAGACTAGCTTGCGGCAGAACAGTGTGGGAGCTATCGTGCACCTGCAGCTTAATAGAACTCATCCACGTGGAAAAGGGGCACAATTTGCTTTACGCTGCACACGAGGTTGGCATCGACGCAGAGAAAGGCGCCGTAGTTGTTGAACTCACCACAATAGTTCGGTGCTGAAAACACCGTCACCAGCTTGCGCTTTGCAAAGAACTTGTAGCCCTCGTCCACCACTTGATGTGCACGGCAGATCAAATCCAAATCGAAGCTTTGCACGATGCTCTCCACCACGTTCTCGCCAAACGTCCACGAGACGCCGCGGTCGTTGTCGCCGAATCCGACAATGGGCTCGTCGGCCGGGTCAGCCCACAGCAAATCGCAGATCAGTCCGCTGTCCGGCACGTCTGTGGGCCGCAGAATGCGACGGATCTGATCTAAGCTGCGCAGCTCCGGGCTAAGCCCGCCGTGCATACAGAGAATTCGCCCCTCTACAAGTCCCGCCACGGGCATGCAGTTGAAGGTGTCCGTGAAGAGCTTCCACAGCTTCACGTTGAAGCGGCGCTTGCACTCGTCGAAGAAGCCGTAGATGCGGTTGATGCTGCTACTCTCGTGGTTGCCGCGGAGGAGAAAGAAGTTGTCCGGAAAGCGCAGCTTATATGCCAGAAGCAGGCACACTGACTCCAGGGATTGCTCTCCGCGGTCGACGTAGTCGCCTAGAAAAATGTAGTTGCTCTCTGGTGGGTAGCCACCCAACTCGAAAAGACGCAGAAGGTCGTAGTACTGCCCGTGCACATCGCCGCACATGTTCACCGGAGCGGCGATCTCGACCAGCATCGGCTGTGACATGAACACCTTTCGCGACTCCATCACCAGGTAGATGACTTCCTCCTCCGTCAACTCACTTGTGGCGAGGGCGGAAAGGTCGTTTCCATCACTGCCGCCACCACCGCTGCCGCTGCTACCTGAATGCCCACGGGTTTGAACGGTGCGACTGGCCAGCCCGGTCTTGGGGGCCGCCGCAGCGGACGACTCGTCCTTGAAGGCCTGCAGGCGTGAGTGTCGTACGTAGGAGGAAGATGGGCTGGCAGTGTCGCCATCAAAGGCAGGTGGGGCAGGCGCAGAGGTGTTGTGGACCGGGTTCACCAGCAGCTTGCCGATGATGACGTCTTCCTTCGAGAAATTCCCCATTTTTTTCACCGAACTAAACGGCGGGGATAAGATAGGTGAGCAGCTTGGTGAGGATTGAGAATGGGAGTAGGAGAAATGAGAGCAGTAATCCCATACACGCTCTTGTGCTCGTGAATGGTTGTGAAATTAAATGGAACTGAGGAAGCAAATGGAGAAGAGAAAAACAGAAAAGATAGTGAGATGTCTACATACTATTGACAAACGCCATTAAGCAACCGATTTTTTTTTATCAATTTTTTTTTTACTAAGGGCGTCGGAAGTGTGAGCAGTGCAGCAGGCAAGAAAATGATCCAAGAGACCGACTTTGGCGTCGGAGTCCGATGAGATGCACGCGAGAGGGAGAGTACTACAGCCTCTACCGTGAGCGATGTTTGGGGGCATCACATACACACTCAATTACAGATCCCTGCACTGCTTTGATTGTCAAGAAATACTCAAGTGCGAGGTCGCGAAAGCCTCACTTGCTCAGCGCTAAGTCTCACTTTATTCAAAGCGACTTGTCCTTTTTTTTTTTTTGATAGAGGCAACGCGCCTCGCAGAGAAACACCTCCTTCCTGGCGTTTAGGTGCAGAGAAATGCAAAGGAAAGTTTTGGCCGTGAGCCGCAAGACGGCCTCGCCCAGCTTTCAGAGGACACTGCACCTCATCACGTTTCGATAGGGCTGCACACCCTCGAACAAAAGAAAAAGAAAAAAGAAAAGCGCGCATTGTCGCCGTAGTACTTATCCGTCTTCTTATCCCTCGCAGAGATGGGTTTCTCGTGGGTCGCTCACCTCTTTACCTGCCTGCTTTTGTGCCAAGCTGCAAGCCTCTCCAATAGTGCCCCTAAAATACGCCCAATGGTAGCTATCCCCACAGCATTATACATGCACATATTTCTTCTGTGACTGTTGCTCCTAATGGCCGCCTTTCACTACAGCTTATCATGCTCAGACAGAGGGCACCTTGTTCTCTGGTGCCCACGTCTTGACAGAGACTCGGTCCACCTTATCCGAGCGGCGCTGGTTGTGGCTCACGAGCGTGGCCGCGCACTCCGTCACGCCCTCTACGAGAGACGGGTAGGCCGGGTTGTGCTTCAGCATCGTGTACACGGACTCGCTGTTGCGGATGGGCAGCGAGGCCACCTCCACCACGGAGCCGGCGTGCGGGCCCACCGCGCGGACGCCCAGGACACGCTTCTCGCGATTGTTCGTGACGATGAGCTTCACGAAGCCGTCGGAGCGGCCCATCATGACGGAGCGCGTGAGATGGCGCAGCTCCAGCTTGGCGACGCTGTAGCTGATACCCCGCGCCTTGCACTGCTCCTCGTTCATGCCAATGCCAGCCACCTCGTTTTCAAGAAACATGTTCGTGGCCACGTTCGTGAGCACCGACGTGTTCACCGCCAGCTTCGGCGCGCAGCCAAACATCGTGTCCACCGCCGCCAGCCCCGCTGCCTGGGCGATGTTTACCGTCTTCTGCGTGCCTGTGGCGTCGCCAATGCAAAAGATGTGCTGGTAGGGCTTGCACCGGCCGTACTCGTCGCGGTCCAGCATCGCGTTCTCGACGCGCACCTTTGTGTTCTCTAGCCCCAGCGTCTCCAGGTTGGGCGTGCGGCCCACCGCCACCATCGCCCGCTCCACGTGGTAGGTCTCGATATCGCCTGTGCAGATGTTGCGCACTGAATACTGGCACTCATCGTCCACCGACTCCAGGTCGAAGAGGCGGCAGTCGTGGTGGATGATCACCCCGCGGCGGATGAGATGCTTCTGCACGAACATGGCCACGTCTTCGTCCTCCTTGGTCAGAATACGGGCGGCCTTGTCGATCAAATAAATCTTCGTCCGGCCCAGCTTAGCGTACATGGAGGCCACCTCGCAGCCCATCGCCCCCGCGCCGATCACCACCATGCTCGTCGGCACGGGTAGATGGAACATGTCGCTCGAGTTGACGATGTGCTGATGATCGCACACGGCGAGGCTGTGGCTGCGCGGGCGAGACCCCGTTGCGATGATGAAGTTGTCGGCCTGCAGTGAGCGGTACTCGCCGGTGCCCTCGGTGTGCACGTCGACTTCGTAAGGGCTCGCGAAGGACGCCTTGCCAGCGATGACTTGCACCCCGGCTGCTTTCAAGAAGTGGCGCCACTCCTCCTCCTTCTCGGCGCAGGTGCGCTGCATCAGCCTGGTGATGCGGTCACTTGGGATGTCGTTCACGATGCGCCGCACGTCTTTGGGATCCAGTACGTCCTTGGCAAAGGGGGAATCGGTCAGGGTAGAGGCGAAGTCGGAGATCTGCCACATCATCTTGGAAGGCACCGTGCCACCCCAGAGATCGGCGCCGCCGAGGTGGTCCGCCTCGATGATGCACACGGACTTGCCGAAGTCGACGGCGCGCATGGCCGCTGAGATGCCGCCGGGGCCACCGCCGATGATGCAGAGGTCGAAGCGCGGAAACGCACCGGCGCTGCGCAGCACCGGGAAAGGCACTTTCAGGCAAATAAAAGAAGAGCGGAACATTTTTTTTTGTCGCACGTGTGTGTACGTGTGAATTTGGAGCTACGCAGAACAAAGACAGAAAACGACTTTTGTCTTAAGGAAGAGAAAACGTAAAGAGAGAAAAGTTGACAGCGGCGATTCAGTAGAATCTCCTGCGCTCGCCTGTTTGATTCTTTGTGTGTTTTTCTTGTTGTTGTTGTTTTGTTTTGTTTGGAAGGACGATTGGGCCGGGATAACTGTAAAGAAGGTGAGTGAGAGTAAAAGGGAAGTAGCTGCCGTAGCAGTATAGAGCGCGCTGATTGATAAGCAAGAGCAAGAGTATAGGGGAGATGGTAATGGAGATGCTAAGAGCCTTTTGATGCCGTTCAGGACACGTGAATGTCGTGGAAAGGCGGAGAAGATGGAAAAGAAGAGGGAGGAGACGCTGTAAGGCCGATATCGTGGTTTCGGCCGATGTACTGCGTCTGCTCAAAGAGATAAGCACTGCGGTGAGTGAACAAATGTGTATGTCTTGTGGTGGCTATGAAGATGTGTAAGAGCACTGGGTCCAAAGGGTATCCTGGCACAATGCGCGTAGACATGGAGTTGGTGATGGACAGTAGTAGTTTAGATGAAGAAAGAAGAGAAGGACGGAGGCTAAAGCATTGCTTGACCGCGTGACCGTGTGTGTGTGTGTGTTGAGCTGACACATAGGGGGGAGAATAAATCAACGCACCAGCATCGGATACTCCGTTCCGTTGGAAAAAGGGAAAAGCATAGAGCATAAACACACACTGCGGGACGACAGAAGATATCTCAAAAAAATCCAATCAGACGTATTCCACTACCCATCGCTAATCTGCTGTGAGAGCCATGCACGACACCTACCATATATTTTCTCGCCCTTCCCAGAAGCTATGATTTGCTTACTTTGTCGTCGAAGACGCTGCAACAGGAGATCAGGACTAAACACACAACACCGTTAACTTTTCATCAGTACATAGCATAAAAGCATAGATACACAGACACGCACCCGCCAGCACCACTAGTTTGTATTTCTGTTTACATTTCTCTTTAGAGCTGCTTGTGCGCCAAGCACCTCACGCAAAGGCAAAAGGAATGAAGGATGAAACAAGAATAGAAGCAATCGCATAAAGGTAACAAGAGTCGGCGCACATTTGCTTTTCCTTTAAAAGAAACTGTAGGTTTATATATTTGTGATGGGCTGCCGGAGATAGAGCGATTGAGAGTACACAGCAAGCCACAGTGATGAGAAATCGAAACAGGTTTGTTTGATGCGATTTGCTACCATTCTCATCGCCCTGCAGCGGAGGCCTGAAAGAAGGAGCCAGGCCGCAAGCCCTCTGCGGACGCACCGGCCATTCCTTTCGTAGTTGCCTCGGCAGACGACGTTGACGAGGCTCTCGGGCCGCACCGCTGCTGCACATCCTCCCCCGCCTTCGCCCTCGCCTCATCCAGCGCGGCCGCAGC
>JASAOD010001588.1:0-10491 GCA_030849845.1 Crithidia brevicula | reverse complement strand
AAGAGTGAGGGTGCGGTGGTACCTCGCGGGAGTGTCATAAATGTGTTGGCTCCACAACCCCACCGCACGACCTCTATTGTCAGCGATTCCAAAGCGAGCTCGTATCCCAGCAGCCGAGTTCATGAAAGCACGAGCATGAGCCGCCTCAGCTTCTCTGGTTATGGTGATCTGGCGCCTCCGGCCGCACGCGCTTCTTCCGGTCCCCCTACGAGTCTGGCCAGTGAGCACGTCGCTGTTGCCGCCGCAGGTCAGGGCCTCGTGGCCTTGACGGCGTACAACGAGGCTGGCCACATTGCAGGTGTGACACACGGCACAGGAGACGGGACGGTGGCGGGTCGAGCGGCGACTGGATGGCAGCGTCTTCTTCACCGACTGTCTGGCGACCGCCAGGTGCAGAGGGTCGACGCCGCCACCTCCACCGCAGCAACTTCCACACACACGTACCCGACAACCGAGACCGTGTTGACCGAGGAGCCTCCAGGGACGAATCCGGCGCAGCGCCGCGTATCGAAGGCGGTTGTCGGCGCCGCCCCCTCATCTCAGCCGCATATCCCGCACCCGCCGCCGCCGCCCTTCTGTGTGTCCACTAGCGTGCCGAGTGCGTTGATCACCGCGCCCGTCCCGGTCTTCACTCCCGTCTTGGAGCGCCTCCCAGCTCGCCATGGCGGCCTAGGGTCGTCCCGCACGACGATGCCGTGTCTGCCGGCTGGTGGGCTGCCCTCCGCGCCACTTCGACGCGTGTCTGGGAGAGCAGTCGGTTCCGCTCCTGTGACTGACGGCGATTACGAGATGCTGCCGAGTTACCGGGCGGCGCAGTCCATGAGCGAGATGGACCAGCCATCCGCAGCCGACAGTGAGGGGTCGTACGACGTCGGCGTTGAAGGTGGCTACTTCTACTTTGATGAGTCCTCTTATGGCCTGGCGCACGTTGGTCGGGGTAGTGGGAGCCGCGTGCGGGACTCCGCGCCGCGACTGAACAGCCGGGGCTTGGTCTTGCCTTCTCAGTGCTCCTTGCTGCCGGTGACGGCCAACGTGAGAAGGGCAGCGGTGCGGCAGTACAAGCTCACTTCCATCTCTGCCCTGCTGATGCTTGAGGCGCTAGAGCGGCAGGATATTGAGGAGCGGCATTACCAAGAGCTTGTCGTGGCCGTCTGCGGGGTTGCGACAACGACGGACCACTGGGTGGTGCGCAAGTTTGGCTGTCGCGTCTGCCGCGTGCTGTCAGCGAGCTGGGCGGCCGAGGCGGACGGCTTCTTCGACGAGTATAAGTTGATGGACCGCGCCAACACACTGGTGCGGGAGTTTCTGCGACATCCCTTCATGCCGCCCTCGCCGCCCAGCATGGAGGAAGCGGCGACTTTTCGAAGCTCTTTCTTCTCAGTGAGATCCGCTGGGAGCGTTGCGCGCGACTCCCTTGAAATGATTCGACGCCTGTACAATAGGACGGAAGGGGCGTCGGTCTTCCCGTCGGCCCCGCTGCCTCACCTCACATCCGTGCCAGGCGCCGGTGCCGCCACAGCTCCGCAGTCCGCGACACAGCCTACAACCACCGCAGCCAGCAGCGATGACGAAAGCTCTAATTTTTCGCTGAGTAGCGGCTCCTCCTTCACATCGGAAGACGCATCGGACGAGCTGCGCCACATGCTGGTGCTGCAGAACAAGGGCGTGGCTCCCCGTCAGGGAGAGGCTGTCCTGTCCTCCTTCGAGACAGTGCCGCACCGTGGGGTGAACTCAGTGCAGCCCACGCCACCTGCACCACAGCGAAACCCGCCACAGCCGACGGCCCGGGCGCGTTCTCTCTCCGAAACCCCGACGGAACAGTCGTTGCCGCACACTGACGGCCCGTGTCTTGGCGCGCACGTCATGGATGTCATCCGAGGCCTCTTTGCCTGTAAGTGCCGCGACCCCAGCGACCTCGGTCTGATGAAGCCACTGACGCAGGTGGTGGGCATCCGCGGGCCGCTCCGCGAAACGACGGAACGCGGCGGGCGTCGCAGCTTTCTCTTCGAATCAACAGCGCACGACACCGGCGCGCGCATGGGCGTCTTTGCCGATCGCGTTCGGGGCTTGCTGCGCGGCCTCAAGCTCATGGCTCTGGACTCCGCTGCCGCGCCACCCGCGGTGGCTCACAACCGCCTAACGTACCTCATGGAGCTGTGCTACGAGGTGAAGGTCAACGACGTCATGTACCTCGGCGGCGGCATCACCCGCGAGAGGGCGGAGCAGCTGTGCTGCGGCAACGTGCTCTACATGCCTGTGCAGTTGCCCCCCGGCATGGGAGCGTCGCCCGCCACTCCGCNGCGGCAAAACGCAGCGGCCCGACGCGCCGCAGCACCGCCGTCCTCCTCCTCCTTTTTCTCCACTGGCACCGCCACTTCGTTCCAGGACGGTGAGGCGACAGGGGAGTTGTACGACTACACCGCTGCCCTGCAGCCTGCGGAGAGGGAGGGGGATTGGATCCTGCGATCCAGCAATCCGATCTCGCGAGATGGCGCTGCGGGGCCGGCGGTGCCACCGGCACGGGCTCCCGGCCTGCCGCTTCCGGCACCCTCGGCGCGCAACCCCGTCGCGGCCACGCATCTGACACGCTTTCTCTCGGACACCTCTGAGCAGTTTTCCCGTGTGGAGACAGGGGATTACGGGCGGCTGTAGCGTGTGTCCCGAGGAGAGGAAGATAAAGAACAACGTTGCGCCGTGGCTTTGACACCCACCACTTCCTGCCTTTGCAAGTACTTTTTAAAAAAATGGGATCGGCATGAGGAGAGAGAGTTCTTTTTAGATTATTAACTCTTTCTATTCTTGTTGTTGCTGTTGAGTCCGTGCTGCTAAGTGATGCAGCGCTTTTTTTTTTTTCCTCCACTTTACTTTTTCGTCGGCGCAGCAACCACGTCACGTTTGTTTCTCATTGACGGAGCCTTCTGCTTCTTATTTGTTTTCTTCTAGTCCTCGGAGAGGCTGCGCGTGGAATATGCGGCGCTCGCTCTCTCTCCCTTTCCTTCTTGTTGGTGTTTCTTCTTTTGATTTTTAGTTTCTCCCTTCCTTCTTTTTTAACGTTTTCTTCTTTTTTTGGTCGTGCGGGAAGTTTTGTGTGCTTTCTTTTTTGTTGCTGTTGTTTCCTTTTGTTATTATTATTCTTGTAAAATAAAAATGATCAGTTTCTTTTTGCCAGCTGTGTTTTTGATATTTTCACTTTTCGATATATATATATATATCTAGATTCCGATTTTGACTTTCGCTTAGTGTTGGGTGACTAATTTCCCATATATATATATATATATATATCTATATACATTTAACGCACGCTTTTAAGCCATACTCTCGAGTATGTTGATCTCCCTCATCCTGTCCTCTCTGTTATTTGTTGTATTTTCCCAGAATACCTAAATCGTAGACGTCACTATTCGTTGTCGTTTTCGCAGATGGTCCATATACGCATATATATACATAAGACGGAAAAATACGTCGATGTGGTTGTTGACACGTAAAGGTCAGCAAGAACAGACTTTCTTTTAAAGACTCTCAGCTTCTTTATCTTTTATCTTTTATCTTTTTTTATTTCTTCTTCTTCCTTCTTTATCTAATTTTAGGTATTACAAAAAAGAAGAAAATAGTGGTATTATAGTTTTTTTTCTTATTTTTTTTTTCTGGTCAACTCAACAGCAGCAGCAACAAGCGAGCGTTTTTTTTTGTGTTTGTTTTCTGTTGGAATGCTGCGTCTATGTTGAGCTTGATAAACTTCGTCGAGGCGGAGACTCCCTTTTATTCCGCTCTGAGCATTATTTTCTCCCTGAGTTCTTTGTCGTAATTTGTGTGTGAGTGTGTGTCTCTTCGTCATCTCTTTTCTTCATATTTTTTTTTTCGTACCAGCTGTTGAAGCTCATATGTGCGATCGTTTTTCTTATTCCGTGTCTTGATTTGTTTTATGTTTCTATTCCCAGAATGCTGTTTTTTTTTCCACGCAATCGACAAAAAAAAATAACAACAAAAAACAAAAAAACCAAAATAAATACAAACAACAACAACAAACAAAAAATAAAATAAAGACCCAAGTTAATTGTAAGAGACTATACCCTTTAAATCTATAACAATAGGCACGTCTCACCTTTATTGATTTATGTTAAATCTTCTTTTCTCCTCCTATCGACTTCCCACTGCACGGTATATGTGCAGTGCTTTCTTCTAATCTATTCCCTCTTGTTTAAAAACTTTATTTATTAATATTCCCACTGCTGTGCTTTCAGAGTTATTTTAAATTCTAAATTTAAATTTTTTGTTTATTTTTTTATTCCAGTAAAAAGTGAGTATTGTGTATGATTGTGTGGGTGTTTGCCTTGCCGAGTATGCCCGAATCACCGCGGTCGAGCTCTTCTTTGATTACTTTTTATTATTGTTTGATTTTGTTTTGCTGTGTGTGTGTTAGCGGTGTTATGAGCTCTATTTCAACCTCCTTTTTTTTTTCCTCCTTTTTCTCTCAACAAGCGGAGTGTAACGTCGACGTTTCTTCGCTGGTGCGCATGCTCTCTCACATCCTGCATTTGCTCTTCCTCAATGGACTCGTGTTGAGCCTCCCCCTCCGCCCGAGCTTCGTACCACGATGCGCAACGAAGCAACGAGACAGACATACAATCCAAGAGGAAGAAATGGGAGACAAGTGCACTTGCGCATCGTTACAGTTCGAGCTAGCTGAGGACGTCTCGTATATATATATATATCTACACCGAAGCATGCAACCACAACAAACGAATGATCAACGCAGATCGGACTGCGTTGTCCTTCATCTTCACTTCACCCCTGCGGTTCTTCTACCTAAACCGTCTTCGTCCCTGTCAGGTCCTGCTTACATGCCCCTCGTTTAATTAAAAAAAAAGAAAAAAAAGAGGGTAGTCGGCGGGGGTATCGGGAGACTGAAGGGCGAGGCGGAGGAGCGCCGCAGGGAAGATGTAGGGGCCATGTCTTGCACACTCTGCGACGTCATTCTTCTTCTTATGATCAATCAATAAATGTTGTTTGACTGGGCCACTGTTTTTTTTTTTTTTTTTTTTTTTGGCGATCATAAAAAGGTGGGAAACTACGACAGGGAGAGAGAGTCAGCAAGATACAATGCGTCTTCTTCTTCAGTGTTTCCTTGTAATGCTCCGAGTGTTCCTTCGAGCATCTCTGAGGTGGTGGTGGGGGGGGGGGGGGGAGACAACCGTTGTCAATGTCAATATCACCACGTAGGAGAAAACCCCATAAAGAGGGTGGAGGAGCATTTTTTTTTTTCTAAATACACGCTCTCATAAAAAAAAAAAAAACCCAAAAACGTTGTAGTATGTGCTGTTTGTGTTAAACTTGTACTGTGTGGTGCCACGTGCATGAGTGTGCGCTGACAACAGTTTATTGAGGGAAGGGGAGGGAGGGAGGGAGGGATTCACTCAGTGTGCTGAACAAAAGACTATAAAATCCCCTCTCCTTCCGCTCAACAACAAAAGGTATGGTCGGTTTTTTTTTATTTATGTTTCTCTTCGCATCGTCTATTCCTCGCTCCATTTTCCCGTTAAGGTATCGTTTCATATAGATATATAAATTAACACCTCTTGTTTGACAGCGGGACTTCGTTCCGATGTGTGGGGTTTATGGGTCTGGTCTTCGATTAGGCTCCCGAGACTCCTCATTCACACTCGGGCGTGTTCATTTATTTATTTATTTATTTATAAATTAAAAAAAAAACCCTTTTCCCCTTTTTTTCCCTAAAAAAAATAATACTTCTCTTCTGTTTTGCTTGTTAGGCGACTTTGTTCAAAACTTTTTGCCTGTTGATCCCAAGTTTTTTTTTTTTTTGTTTTCAGCCCTTGTACTTTTTTTGTTGGTAGAAGATGCGCTCTCTCTCTCTGTTCATATATATATATTTATAAAACCTTTCAGGAGCCTACAACAACATTTCTTTTTTTAATATTTGCTCGATAAATCTTTAGCTTTTTTCTTTCTGTGCGCTGTTTGATAACAGAAAAGTGTGACGCCACTGCTCTTGTGGGCCCGCTATTCGCACCGGCGTCTCTCTAAATCCTTTTCTCCTCGAATTGCTGACTTTTCTCTTGGCGCTTCAGATGGTTTTTATTCATTTCGATAAACAAACAAACAAATAAACAAGTAAACAAATCACACAAATGATCATTTTGCTTGTTGGTCTCTCGTAGTATACAGCAGTACAGAGAGTCTTATCAAACGAAGACATTGTTGGCCTCTCTTCTTCGCGTTTATTTATTTATTTATTTATTTTCTCTTCAAAATTGTCTTTTTCTACGATTATGTGGCACCAAAAAAAAAAAAGTTTTTTTTTCTTCTTGTCGGCCATGCCGTGGAGAGTGCAGTGACACATCGTGTGACATCTGCAATGTGAAGCACACAAACAAACAAACAACAACACACACACACACACGCACACATCATACACATCGCGCACAGATACTTCATCCACGCCGGGCTTGCACTCTCACGCTCTTTTTTTCTTTTTTCCCTCCATAGTTTGAAAAGCCAGTGTGTCCCGTGTGTGGAGTGATCACCGCTACTGATCTATCTCTCTCTCTCTCTCCTTCTTTTGTGTTGTCTGTGTCTTTGCTCTCCACGTCATGGAACTGACTTGATCGTTGATTGTTTCACACCGCCACTTCCTTTTTTTTTTTTCGGTGTGTGTGTGTATGGAGAAGCAGTTTTGTTTTGCTTGCACGCATTCTAAAATTTGCACGGCTGTTGACTTGAGGGGGGGGGGGGGGGAAACCATAACAACACAAGAAGAGTGTCAACTTTTCATTCCCCCCAAAAAAAAGCAACACAAACACGGACAATGCAAGGGACACCTTTGTTTGCCCTTGCGCTTCTCCCCACTAAACAGAGAGATTTACCTGTGCACCTTTTTATTTGGTTAAGCTATTTTGTTTTTTTTGTTTCCTGTACGCGCGTTCCACCAGAATAGGGGGAAAAAAGAAAAGAATGCTGTATTTGAAAGGCAAATGCACTTTCTTTTCCGCTTTTTTTTTTAGATTAACTTTTGTAATTTCTTTTTTTCTTTCTAATTATCGTGATGGCGATGTAGTCCATAGGAATCATAACTACGCCCACTACTTTGCATCCACCGATGCACGTCTTGCGCGCCACTGGGGAAAAAAAACACAACTTAAAAAAAAAAAAAATGAAAAAGGAAGAGGAAGAGAGAGGGGGTGGGGGGCTGCTTCGTCACTGCACCTCCCTCCCCCGTCTCTCCGCGCGCGGGTCAAAAAGGAAAGTGCTCGCCTGCCCCCCTCCACAAGAATACGAAGGGAGAAAGGAAGTTTGTGTAGCCGAGATGAAATGGACTGCTTAGCTTCTTTGACCATGCGCTTGACTTGCTGAAGAGCAAGAGAGAGAGAGAGAGAGGTAGAGAGAGGAGTGAACATCGATAAGAGTGGAACGAAGGATTGTGACTCCTTTCCACTCAAGCAGAACGAAGGCAAACCTTCGGGCTGTCCAAACTCCATCCATGAAGTAGTGTTGGAAGCGTGCGACATATATATATATTTTTTCTCTGCGTCTTCTTTCACACTCGTCGAGAGAAAAAGTAATACGAATTTTAATGCATATTGTACTGCTTGGTTTGTGGTTGCCATCCTCATCATTGCTCTTCTCTCTCTCTTACTAGAACTTCGAGCTCGCACATTTTTGTTTGTTCTCTCAATATATATATATATATATATATATATTTTGCTCCCTCCCCTTTTCTCTCTGTGGAGTTGCGATCGACGGGAGTCTTCGAGGGGGTGAACCGTGCCGCCGCATCAGCACAAATTCCGGCAACCTTTCTTTTTTTTTTTCCTTTTTTTCTTTTAGTGCACTACTGGCCATTCCGCTGTCGATTGAAAAAAGGCACACACACACACAAAGCAGAAAGCAGAAAGCACCACCAAGAACGTCACACAAAACAACGAACCACCAAACCCCAACCACAACCAACCGCAAAAACGTTCTATTGGTCGATGCCGAATCCAATCGTACGACTTGGCAAGGAGCTGAAGGAGGCGACAGAGCACCCAGACCCGGACATCCACCTCGAGCTCTACGACGCTTCCAAACCCGTTAGCGGCAGGGGCAGCAGCAGTGGAGTTGCGCACACCCACCAGCAGCAGCAGCAGCAGCAGCCGAGCCTGTACGTGTGGCTTGCCGTGCTGAAGGGCCCGCCCGATACACCCTTCGAGGGTGGCCGCTACCGTCTTCTCCTGACCATTCCTCAGGACTACCCACTTGTCCCCCCAAAGGCTGCCTTCATCACCAAAGTCTTTCACCCCAATGTTGAGTTCAGCAGCGGCAACATCTGCCTCGACATCTTGAAGAAGCGCTGGTCGCCGGTGTGGACGCTGAGCTCGGTCTGCCGAGCCATTTTGAATCTTCTGGCGGAGCCCGAGTCGGACAGCCCTTTCAACTGCGATGCGGGGAACCTGCTACGCGCTGGAGACGTGGAGGGCTATGCGAGTCTCGTGAGACTGTACGCCATCGCCGACGCCGGTGCACCACCCTTCGCCGATTGAAGAGCGTGTGTGTGTGTGTGTGTGTGTGTGTGTATCTGTCTCTGTGTGTGTGTGCGTGGGAGAGAGAGAAAGAGAGAGAGAGATGCCGGTGGAAACGGAAGTGGAAAGGAGAACGAAGCGGATCTGAGTGAACATGAGTGGCGATAGCTCGGTAGGGTTGAGAAACAAGAAAGCACTAGGTCGACGACAGCAACAACAAAGGAAGAGAGACGTAAGGCAGATGGCAAGTTGTGATGGGACATGTTTTTTTTTTTTTTTTTGGAACAAGAACATGCACGGCTTGAGAGTGATGCACCTCTGTTGCACACATATGTACCCAACAAAGACCATAGTCTCTACGTCCGAGAAACTATGGTGATGCCCTTTGTCGGTCAAAAGATCGCTCCCGCCAGTTTAATTTTTAGCTGTTTATTATTATTATTTTTTTTTTTACGCTGTTGTTGTTGAATTGTGGTCCAATGCACCTTTCTCCTGTCGCAGTTTCTAACGCGTTTTTGTGTCCGTCTTTTTCTCTCTCTCTCTCTCATAAGGTTTCAGGTGGTACTGATAAATCTTCAAAAAAACATTTTCTACTTGTACTGCCTCTTAACTTGGGTATACTCGCACCTTCATCGCTTTTCTACAAGATGGATAACGTGCTTTTGGATGACGTTTCCGGCCTCTTCTTCAATCAGCACATGTTACCCCCCTCCAAAAAAAGGAAAAAGAAAGAATGAAACCCGTGAAGGGTTTTTTTTTCCTACTTACTCTTCTAAGCCGTGATGCATTGCAATGCGGGACGTGAAGAGATGCCTATCTGTGTTGCCGTGGTGGGCACGTTAGCTTGGTGGTTGTGAAGGGGTTGCGTGTGCGTGTACGTGTGTGTGTTTATTTATGTGGAAGTTCGTACGAATCCGCAAATACGAGGAAAAGAAAGAAATAAAAAAAAAGGAGTTTGTGCAGATAAGCTGCCATGCGTTTCTCTCTCTCTGTGTGAGTGTGTCTGTGCGTCTACACCTGGACGGCGCGATGGCTGCTGCCGCGATGGCGATGGTTCCGCACAGAGTCAGTGCTACATCACCCTTTGTAAGAAAACAACAACAACAACAACAAAAAACCAGACAACTAATTCAAGTAAAACGCTCAGAGAGATGAGGTGCGCATCCCGAGAAGGCGAGGTGAGAAGTACCGCTGGTGCCTCCCCATTTCCTTTCGTGTCTTGTTCTCACGTTCTTGAGCGTGTCTTTCACTGCATCTGCTTCTAAATCCTCTCATCTCTCACTCTCTCTCCCCCTCCGACTACGCGTTGCTGTGTGCTCACCCTTTATGTCGATCTCTATACTGTGCCAAACCATTATACCATCCCCTCCTCTTCCCCCCCAAAAGTTGATATAACCTTGTATTTTTTTTTTATATATTTTAACATCTCGTTTTGTCGATCTTCTTTGTGTCCTTGTCGGCCCTTGCTCTCGCATCTCGAACACTTTCATCAGGCTTCTTCTTCTCCATCTAAAAAAAAATATATACATTTAAAAAAATAAAGAAACTGCAGCAGCTTGGCACTCATGTCGCAGTCTGGCAGCCGCAGCCGCAGCCGCAGCGCCAGCGGTTCAGCCTCTGGCAGCCGCAGCAGCTCAAATTCGATGAAGCTGCCCGAGCAGGCGCCGCAGCCGGAGTCCGGCAGCCCCACCGACGGCCCTGCCGCTGTTCCCTATCCGCCTGCCCCGGCTAACGTGCCGGAGGTGCCTTCGGTCTTTATCGGATTGGGCCCTGCTGCCCGCCAGGTCACCATGGACGAAGTGGCGGCTGCCCTGAAGAACAAGGCCCTCAACCCGGAGAACATTCGAGAGGTTCGCATGCGTGGCCGCTGCGCCTTTGCGGATACCACCACCATCGAGGAGGCGCGTCATCTTATTGCCGAGCTCAACAACACCATCCTGAAGGACACTATTCGCCTGACGGTGCAGATGAGCCG
>JASAOD010001587.1:0-10467 GCA_030849845.1 Crithidia brevicula | reverse complement strand
AACAACAATCAAAGCAGAGAACAGTAAAGAGGTGGGGGAAGAAAGATTCGACTAAGTGCGCTTCAACTCATCTTTAGAAGAAACAAGAACACAGAGTGCCGTCGATGCGGCAGCGGTGGTGCAAACGGCATCAGAAGTTGTACCGTGTTAAGCCTTCAATTCTTTCTCAAGGTCACAGTGGAGTGCGCTGCTCACATTGAAGTTACCCAGGAAACACAGAAGAGAGCACAAAGATGGAGAGAGTTGGCGGGAAAGCAAGAGGCTTGACATTGAGGCGATAATATCGTTTGAGCCAGGTGCGGAACGACAAGGGAGGCATGTGACCCATCATCAAGAGAAATCCTGACGGCGCCTGAACAGTATTTTATGCAATTGAAAAGAAAAGACAAATCTTATGTGACGTTTCAGCGACGAAGGTGAAAAATGCGAGTGCCGTTAGGGTTCGATGCCTCTCACGAGTAAAGCATACGGACCAATCAAGAAGAACAAAGCCAAAAACTCAGCAAGATTCGCGCACGACACCGCTGCCGTTCACATAAAGCTCCCGCCTAGTATGTGAATAGGTTACACCTCCAAAATAAAAAGAAGAGCAAAAGAGAGAGAGAGAGGGAGAAGGGGCTAATTTTCAACAGGTAAACGTAGCAGCCGTTCAAATCTTCTGCCATCCCTATACTGCATGTGCGCGCTCATCAGTGAAAGCCGTGCATGTGGCTCCGATGCGAGGCAGAAAAAACCCAATCGAAGCATCGGATGACAAGAGTTGTTGCTTAACTGGTGTGGCACCTTCGACACAAAATCACCCCTTCCACATTCAACGGCCCCTCTACCTCACGCTCTTCGCCCTCCTGCCTGTCCTCTCATATCCTCCTCTCTGATCAGCTGACTTTCTTCGCCTCCGCATCTGCGCGCTCGATGGCGCGGTGCAGACCGGCAGGAATCGTCATGTTCAGCTCCGTCATATACTGCCCCTTGCACATGAGCAGCACAAACACCGTTTGCCACAGCATGCGCACCTCCTCCTTCCCAAGCACTACATCCACCGAGGTCAGACGCCCCTCCAGCACCGCTACACCCTCCTCCACCAAGGCGATATTCTCCTTGCTGGCTGGCAGATACGGGCCAAGGCAGCCGAGAATGAGAGCGGACTCCGCGGAGCTGCGACCGTGCACCGCCACGCTGTCCTTCCACGCACGCCGCAACACCTCCTCAGCCCGCGGGTCCTTCAAGAAGTGCAGAAGGCGGCCGCACTCTCGCAGCATGCGCACGCCGTCCGCTGAGGGCCCCTGCCGTGCTCGATCGCTCTCCTCCTGAATGCGCATCCACATGTCCGCGGCCACGGTCAAGTCGCGCGCCTCGGTGTGCGCCAGGAACGTGGCGCTGCGGTCTAGTGAGGTGACCATGGAGGCAGTGAAGGCCACCTTTGCGTCGGTGAAGTGCTGACTAATCGCGTAGCTGTGCCACACCAGGTTGTAGGCGATGTGGCTGCCCATCCCACGCCAGCGCCGCGGCCAGAGGCTAAGAAGAGCGTCTGCCGCCTGGGCCAGAGTGGTGGGCGGCGGCGTGCCTCGCAGGACCTTTGCCACAAGCGGATGAAGAGCGAAAGCACCCTCCTCCCACTTGAGCGAGAAGATGCCGAGCTGCGCGGCATCCACGGAGAATTGGCCGGCAGTATCGCCCACCACGGCACCAACCACGGCGTCGGAGATATCGCTGGCGTGAAAGCAGCTGATGACGCGCAGCAGCTCTCGCGTGTTGGGGTAGGTCTTGGCCATTTCAGCAATGCCGATGTCCAGAAGGACGGAGAGGGCGGTGGAGATGCTGAGGGTGTCGTTCTTGCGAACTTCCCTCTCTTCCAGGACGCGTCGCAGTTCAGATGGGCTGCACACCTCCCCTGCCATCAAGAGAGACGCAACGTGCATCAGCAGAGGAACGTGGCCCAGGTTGTGGAAGATTAATTCCAGCTCTTCAGAATACGTCAGCTCCGACACAAATTGCTGGCTGGCTTGGGAGGATAGGGCGGCGGGGCTCAGCGCCGCCAGCTTCGTGGAGTTCGGCACCTCGGCCGCACTTGTCGTCACCACCACGTAGACGTTGGCGTGCTCCGGAATAAGTGCGAGTGCGTCCTCGTACTTGTCGACGTCGTCCATTACGAGAAGAACATCCTTTTCCTTTCGGCCTTTCATGGCCGCAAAGAAGTGCTGCAGCTGCGAGGTCAGCGCGTGCTGCCCGTTAAACCACTGAATGCACGAAAAACGCTGACTATGTTTGACCGTGTCGCAGAACTCGGCGGCGATAGTGGACTTGCCTATGCCGTCCATTCCATGAATGACTTGGAAATGCCGCCCCGCGAGCAAATTTTGCCACAACGTGCGCACCTCCGCCTCACGACCCACTGTGCGGGAGGCCAATACCGGCACCTGATACAGAAGAGGATGCGCCTCAGGCTCCGTCGCGTCAACGGTGGAGGAGAAACTGTTCGAGATAGTCTCACCGGTCGATATGCCGCGCGCCGCAAAGGCAGAGACCACGCGTGAGAGTCTTCGCATGGCGACGCTGTCGGTCCTCGACGACGAAAGCTGCGCAAAGAAAAAAAAAGAAGATGCGACTATGTGGGCTCGCCCCTTGACGTTGTTGTCGGCTCGAAAGAGTGAGGCGGAGAAAAAAAGAGGAGCTGCACGATGTGAAGTGAAGTCGTACTCCGCGGTTTGTAAAGAAAAATAAAAAGACGCACAGATAAATGGAAAAGAGGAAGAGGCGATGAGTGGGGAACAAGCTTTGTGTGCTGGATGAGTCGCTCAGCAAACCACATGATTATGTGCGCCAAGTGCGACTGCACATGTATCCTCCGTTGAGGCTCTGGTATATATATCTATACGGCCCTCTAAATGAAGGCAATTCGCTTAGCATCGTAGCAGCTACTTAAATAGCCTGACGCAGACAGCAAACACGTTCAGTTCAGAAGGTTCGACCCTGTGACGCCTAAGCCTCATGCCTATACACTGACAATTGCACGCTTTCTCCCTCCCTGCTTTTGTTGTTGATCTTAATTATGGTTATAATGTAAAGAGACGCGACCCGAAACGCCACCGTTTTTCATAGAGAGTGTAACGTGGAAGATTAGCTTCGCCGCGTGGAGAAACATCTTGGTGACACTGATGCTGCGATCAAGTAAAGGAAAAGGGAAAAAAACAATCCGTTTTCCGGCGCAGCATTGTCGATAGCGGAAGAGAGAGAGAGAGAGTTCTAGAAGAAGAACAAGCTAAGCGCTTCGTTCACTTGGACGGAGTGAATGCCTTCCACGGCGCGTTGCCGTCAATGTTCAGTGCCCTCTTGCCTGAAGCCGCTGGGCCAGAGTTCACCGTAGGTGTGTCGAAGTCCTTCATAAAGCGCTCGAATTGCTCGTCGATGCGCTCGGAGGAGAGCTGCTCTGCGCCGACTTGTCGTGTGAATTGAATCTTCGCCATGTTCTCGTTGATCTCGCCAATCACGGTGCCCTTTGCACCAGCGGCAATCTCCCCGAATCCCTCTGCACGCTCCGACAGCGCAGCCTTGGAAGCCTCCATGTCCTCCATCTGCCTCCGTCGCGCCTGCTGCACAGCCTCGTTCTCGTACGCAATGCTGCCCTCGTAGCCGAGGTCCATCTTGGTTGGGTAGCGACCCGTGGACTGCGCCACCGTCTCTGCGTCCTCGACGTAGCTGCGCTGCATGTCGTGGTGCATCTGATCCGCCTCCTTCAACTTTGCACCGCAGTAGCTGTTCACCGCCATGCTCTGCTCTCCATTGCCGTTGGAGCCCCCGAGCACCTTCGCCTGCAGCTCGCTGTTGTTCTGCCAGTCCACAGTGCAGCCGTACTCATCCACGCAGACGCCGCGCACCAACGCGCCGTTGTTCCAGATACCAGTGAAGATGAGCCGCGGCTCGTTGATCAGGTACGTCTGCGCACCCTCGCCATGGGCCCTGCCGTGCTCATTGAACTCGCCCTCATAGGTGTACGTTGGGGTGTAGAGAGTGCCGCGGCGCACCTGTCCGTCCATGAACTCCCCCACGTACACGAAGCCGCCCTCGAGCTTCATCTTGCATTCACTGCCGTGCAGCTTGCCGTTGAGGAATGTGCCCTCCTGCTCCGCGCCGGTCGAGAACACAAGCCTGCCTCTCCCGTGCGGTTTGTTGTTGGAGAATTCGCCCTCGTACACAAAATCGGTCTGCGTCAACTTTCCCTTCACAAACGATTCGTCCTGCAGCGTCCCTTCGAAGACGACCTCGGTGGTCCCGTTGGGAATGCGCACCACTCCTTCCCTCAGCTCATCGTTCTTGAAGATGCCCTTGTAGTGCGTGCCGTCTGCCAGCCACGCCTCGCCGCGACCCTCGCGCTGCCACTCCGCGTTGAACTCGCCACGGTAAAGATCGCCGTCCTCCTCCAGTTGACTACCGGGAAGCGGGAAGCCGGCATTGGAGTCGTAAGCGCCGCTATACACTCGACCGTCCTGCAAGACAGTGATCCCCTTCAGGAGCAGATTCTTATTCTGGGGGTTGAGATCGCCTTTGAGGACGGTGCCGTTGGCCAACGTGACGCTGCACAACAAGCGTGCACCAATACGACGAAACATTGTGACGATTGATACGAAAACTGTAGATTTCTTTTTTGTGTTTTGTTTTTTTACTCCTTGTGTTGCTAGCGTCTGTGCGTGATGAGGCGTGTGCCTGTGCTCTCTGTCCTTCAGCAATCTGTGATGCTCGCTTTGACCGTAAAATGAGAGGAAAATAGTGTTGTTGTTTTTTAATAGTGCAGCAGAAAAAAAGGAGACAAGAAAAGAAAGAGAAAGTCAGCAATAAGGCAGGGGAAGAGGGGAGCAAAAAGAGACAACATGGACCCCGACAACACCGCTGCGTGCTACACCGCTAATCAACGCCTGACCGCATCTGAGCTGTCGACTCCCTCACCCTAGCTACAATTTCACGCACACGCCGAACACTTTGAGGGAAAAGAAAGCAAAGGTCAGCCGCTCTTGTGCTTATGAGCAGTTTACTGTTATGGTAATGACTGCCGATGCATGATGCAGTCGCAACGCCAGGGATGCGTCTGTATCTTCATCGATCCGCAAAGGGGTGCGTAACGGTGCAAAACTCTTTGCTGATGTCGGCACGACGGCACCGACATTGGCGCCAGGTAGACACGATTGCAACAGCAACGATGTGCCCGTCTGGATACGGCTCAATCTTATTCGCTCGCGTGTGCACTCCAAGGCGCCGCGACCTATCCACAAGCATCATGTTTCTCCGCTAAGATGAGCGTCACGGCTGCCAAAAACTACTGTGCTTTGAGAATTCTTAGTTTGGTTGGGAAAGTGAAAACACTGAAAACGATGGCCGCAGAGCAAAGTCTTTGGGCAAGCTAAGGAACACTTACATCATGAGAAGCTAAATTGTGGGCAACGCCCTAAAGCAGTACCACTGGCCTCCACCCTCATGTCTTCCGGAGAGATCATCGCTTCCCCTCACGACCGCGGACGGTGGAGAGAGTTGAAGTTGTATCGGTACACGTATTGCACCCGCTTCTTTGGGGTCTTTCGGTCTGCCGGCAATGCAGCCTCAGACGTAGGGGAAGACGGAGAGCGTGGGGAGGAAGCGAGCGGCGGCGTCGGTGCATCCGTCACATCGCCCGCTCCAGGTAGCACAACTGCCGTCCCCGGGTTTTCTTCCCCGGTAGCTTGTCCATCCCCTCCAGCTGCCGACTCAGTAGTTGATGGCGGCGGCGGCAAATCGTGACGGTGCAGTGGAGATGGCGAAGGCGGGTGCACGTGATAGAGCGGGCAAGGTGGAAAAGAGAGCTGACGCATGTAGCACGCATGCCCCGTTGCCGCCCGAGCCCATTTCAGCAACGTCTCCACTAGCGCGGGGACTGCAGAGGTCTTCACCAATGCCGGCAGTGCGGGGTGGATAAGCGTCCAGGAGAGACAGATCAAGGACGGCAGCGAAAGCGCGGTGCGGCCGTCGAAGCTTCCCATCTTCGCGTACAGCACAGCACCGACCCTGCCACGGAAGTGATGCACAAGCCAGTCGCCGTAATCCTCTGCAGGAGAAGCAGGGGAGAGCAAAGCCCCCAGGCAGCTCAGGAGAATTGCCCTGCACAGCTGCTCCGCACTAGACGCCTCCGCTTCCTCGGCGCCTTTGATGTAGGCCTCCAGCTCTGCCGGTGCCATCATCTCGCATTGCCGCAGCTGGGCCTTGAGAAATGCCTCGCGCCACACCTCCGCCTCTTTACCTGCACTACCACCTATATCAAACGGAGAGGAGGAGGGCAACGGCAGCGTCAAGCCGTCCATGCGGGCAGCAGCGATCACGTCCAGTACATGGGACGGCGCGCGGTCAAACGCACGGCGCCACTCGGACGCGGTCGACGGCGCACTTTCCGACAAGTCTGCCCGTTCCGTGTCGCCGATCCCACCACGTAGCAACGCAGCCCGAGGCGATCGCTGCCACAGAGAGCGCAGAGCATCGCTGGAGCCCTTCTCTTGTTCAATAGCGGCCACACCTGTACTAATGTCCGAAAAGAAACGGTTTAGGCAGCACTCCGTATCGCAGACGTCAGCGCAGAGCAGCGATGACGCCATTTCTTGCAGCACTGCATGCACCTCAAGCGCTGGCAGCGAGAGATCGTTGAGTACACGCTGAAGCCACTTGAGAAGCAGTTGCGGAGCATCTCGACGCTCGCCGGCGTCCGGGGCACCGCTCAGCAGGTGCGGATCGCTCTTCAACCTTCTACTTTGGGCGGAGAGGAATGTAGCATAGGGCTCTCTGGCAGCCCTCGCGCCAAGCGAGGATGTCATCATTAGGTGGAACTCTGCAGCGGCGATGGGCCATTGGACGGCCTTCAGCTGGCGAGTTGCCGCCGAAACAACGAGCTGCAGGAGTGCGCTGTTTGCGCGATCAAAGTCGTTGTCATCAGCTGATGCTAATCTGATTGAGGTTGGCACGGGCGGCATCAGCGGCGATGCGACGCGCAGCTCGGCGCTCTCTACATACAAATCACTTGGGAGGGCATCAAACGTTGTCTCGGCTGTGAGTGGTAATGCCCTAGGTGTGCCATCTACCATGTACACCAACACCATCGTCAGCGCCTGCGAAGATGCATTGTCCTGGAGAAGATCAGAAAAGCTTTCTGCCACGCCGTGGCAGAGGTCGTCGAAAAGATGCCCTCGCCTCACGCGGCACAGTGTCATGCGTTGGACGCTTCCCCACCGTGTCGCAGCTTGAAAACGACAGAAGGACGGGTCTCCTCCCCTCCCCACAACGGCAGCATCGTCCTCGGTGTCTCCGCTCCAGAAGCACACATGTGCCTGCTCAAAAGATGTAGAGGAAAGCGATGGTGGTTGAGGCGCGGTGGCCATCAAAGGTGGCGGGGAGCCGTCATCCTCCGTCTCCGCACTCGATAGCGTTGCGGGCGGCGACGTCGCCGCTACTTCCTCGTGGTGCACAGGTGTTGCAGAGGAGCCCGTAACCTTCTCCTTTTCTTCGACCTCTGCTACAGTGTGTGCTGGAGACTCTGCACTCGCAGACAAGGGTGGCAACGGCGCCTGAGAGAGAGGGTGGGACGACGGTGCTTGCGTTGTGGCGAGCGTGTGGTTCCTCTCCTGTACAGATGCCAGCGGAGTCAAGGAGGCTGAACCATTTTGTGGAGTCGGTGAAGCCTTCAGCGACGACACATCCATCCGCGGTGCTGCCTGACGGTAAGAAGAGGCCTTCACTTCAGTCTCCGCACCAAGGTGGCCCGAGGTTGCTGGAGAGAGGAAACGGAGGCGGACACGCAGCGGCTGCTGCGCCTCCCTCGAAAGCGCCAGCAGCTCGCGAAGAACGCCGTCGCTGTCGATCACAACGGAGATATCACTGGATAGCGTTAGAACGGGCACACCGCTGCCGCCGAACAGCGCCTTGCACTCCGCACTGAAGCGACTGCACAGTTGGATCTCTGTTTTCAGGTAGGAGAAGGTGAACGCACGCGATAACGGCGTCTCCTCCATGCGCACCTCGACGGGAACGGTGGCAGCGGAGGATGGACTTGTTGGCTCGCGCAGGAAGGCTCGGTAGGACGTGTGCGTTGATGACGCAGAGGAGCGGTGGTGCGTCGAGCTGCGCCGCGTGACGGGTGTTTCAGCGGCTGAGGCTGGCAGCTGCGTGGGCAAAGTGGGCACACGCGGTTTGCTCGGCGATGGCGCAGCCGCGCACTCCCCGCTGTTCGTAAGAGGTGGGAGAGTCGATGTAGGCTTGTCTCTCACGCTGTCCACTGGCGCGGCAGCTTCAACGGGTGGGGACGGGGCAGCACCAGCTGTGCTCTCGCGCCGGTTCGCGCGCTGAGGTGTCGACACGCCGTGTTGCCGTGACGTGGGAGACTGCGCAGCCTCCACCGTGTAGGTCAGCCGTGTCGGCTCACGGCGCTTTGCCTGCCCGTGTAGGAGCGCCAGCGCCGCGGCGTCGTCGACCAATGCGCTACCGACCCAGTCGTCCGCGGAGCTCAGAGAGAAGAGCGCCACCTTGGCACTCCGCGGTAGGGTTCCCCCGCCCAGCGTGTCCCTCACCACACGTAAGAGCCCGTCCAGTACAAATCGTGTTGGCACTACAAACGTCTTTTCCTGATACGCGCGGCTCGAGGTGGATGACGAAGCTGCTTCTGTTGTCGCTGGTGGGTAAATGTGCAACGTTGCGAGATCCATGTCCACTGCGTACTCCGCAGATTGGAAGCTTTCCATGTCTGGCGGCACAGCCGGGTTTTTCCGAGGGCGGACGTGAAAGGTCGCCCTGTCGCCTATCTGTCTTGCCTGCGCAAGAAAGAGCCGAACGTCTGCGTCGGTTCGGAGCTCCATCGTGCTGTCCATGCCGTCGAAGCTTACCGTGAAGTCGAAGTCGCCCGACTCAAGGCGAAGATCTTGACTCTTCAGGAAGGCAACAAGGTCCTCACGCGTTGTGGGCTTTGTCTGCATGTCGCACGAGCGCTGGCTTCGCTCCTTGCCGCTACTGACGATTAACGTGCACTTCATGGCAACGTGCTGCCGTGTGCTTCTTTAGATGTGAAAACATTTGAGCATTATTTTTATTTATTTTATAGAAGTGAACACATACATATACGTATATATGTAGAAGGCAAAAAAAAGGGAATTCAACAAAAGAATAAGAAGGGGGAAGTGAAAGAGGTAAACAGGAGCTCTGTAAATAGGAGCGGCGTAACAAATGACACGCCTCTATTGAAACCTATTTACAGCAGGGAAATAAAATAAAATACTCCTCGGTGCGACGTTGCATGTTTTCCGAACCCATATTGGCAGGTTCTTGCTTAGTTTCACTTCTGCACTGCAATTTTATTCGCATTGTTTCGACAGCAAGAGCTGAAGCACTGAAAAGGGCTGTTAAATTTATTTGTCTTGCTCGCGGAAGAAGCTATCAAAGGGAGAAAAATGAGTACGACAACTAAGACAATGACAACAGCAGCAGTAACACTACGCTACGCAAGACAAACACAAGTTGCGTGGACAGCACACAACCCTGCGATTCTGCTAACCGCATTGCGAACGGTACCACTCTCCGGATCGTTCTCTATATATAGCGCATGTGGAGAAGCGTTGTTCACTTTTTGGGTGGGTTCTCCGCTAGCAGGCGGGTTTGAATTCCTTTACGAACCATACGCTGCGTTTTGTGGCAGGAAGCTTCGAGTTCTCAACCGAAAAGTGAAAGAGGTGCTAAAGGTGGGACCGAAAGAACTACTTACCCCGACAGCGTGCCGCATCCTGTCCGCTGACAAGTGCGGGTAAAGCGTATCGACTGAGGTGCTTGGGCATCTAATAACAACACAAAAAAAAAACAGCCTTTTCTTTCTCATTAAAAAAAGGGTTTTGCACACCTAGAATACACATCAGGGTAGCAAAAAGGAGCGTAACGCTACACTCGAAAGTGAGCATCAAAGACCCCAAAGTGGCGATGTAATGCCGTAGTGTACGTGTCCAAAGAAGCGCACACAGCAGAAGGAAAAAAAAGATTGCAAAGCTGGCACCCATCACTTCTGGGTTTTTTCGTGCGCGCGTCTGCTGCCTTAACTGCCTGACAGTTGTCGACCTCGCCAGTCATATCGGCTAAATATGCGAAGTTTGTTGTTCCTGCTCTTGCTTCGCACGCTGTGCGCTTCACATCGACAAGAAGCTGAGATCATCAGAGCATCTGCTGGTGGCTAAAATCTCACCCAGCCTCTTCTCCTGCTCGGCGCTGAGAGAGGTCGACAGCCTCAGCTCACGCCGCACCGCACGCATCTGCGGGAGGCGCGTCTGGCGAAACGCCGAAAAGCCCTGCTCCAGCGCACGCAGTTGCGACACGAACAAACTGCTCACACGCTCCCGCACCTCCGCATCATTCAACAGATCTGCAATGTGGCAGTACTGGTTGACAGAGACGTCCAGCATGGCGAGTAGCACCGCAGCGCGCTCG
>JASAOD010001585.1:0-10460 GCA_030849845.1 Crithidia brevicula | reverse complement strand
AAAAAAAGAAGAAGACGAACAGAGCACCTTCATAGAATCCGCATGTTTTCATGTCGGTGCTAGTGCATGTGCAGGTACTTCTCTTCAGCCGCACACATACAACCCACCAAAAGGCAAGGGTGTCTCACGCCTGTGGATTCATAGAGCTTCCTTCAACCATTACCGATAATAGTCACTCTGTTGAACCATGTGCCACCTTCACAAAGTACCTACACCTTTGCCTTGCAAGCAGTGCCTACTTGATCCCCCGTGCCGACGTAACATTGAACGAAGAGAAAATAGTCATGCAAAAAAAAAAAAAAAGAACCCTCGCTGCTCTTTCCCTTCCGTATCGGACACAGCAGGAAGTAGAGCGAGGGGAAAGGAAGCTCGTTGAGAGTCCATTGCAGATTGCACGTTTTTTTTTTTTTTTTTAATGTTGTTGTTGTCGTTTTCGAACACGTACGATCTGCGCTGCGTGTAGCTGTCCTAATTTACATCTGGCCGCACTCATTGCTTCATCACAGCAACAACAACAAAAAAGAAAATCGAGTCTTCACATAAGAAGGCCACAGAAGAGGAGCAAGTTTTGGATAACAAAAAAACCAGCGAGGGAGAAGGAGCAGAGGCACGTTTGTCTTCACCCTTGCGCCACGACCATCCTTTTTTTTTTTTCCAGTTATCTCGTCCACGTCCCCACCCACACCTTCCCACAAAGTCTAGTACAAGGAGGTTTTCTTCATCAGGCGCAAAAACTCGTCCTCATTCACCTCGCCGTCGCCGTCACGGTCGGCCTCGTCGATCATCTCCTGCAGCTCCGCATCGGTCATGTTCTCGCCCAGCTCCATCGCAACGCGCTTCAAATTCTGAAACGAAATCTTCCCGGTGCCCTCGGTGTCAAAGAGCACAAACGCCTTCAGCATCTCCTCCCGCGAGTCGCGCGAGGTCATCTTCTGCGCCATCATGTGCACAAACTGCGCGTAGGTGACGACGCCGCTGCCGGCGCCCGCGGAGCCCGCCGCCGAGGTCGCACCCGCGTTGGCCGAGGACGGGGCCCCTGCGGAGCCGGTGTTGTTGCCGGTTGCGTTGTTCACCAGCTGTCGGAGCTCCTCCTTGCGGGGCTCGAAGCCGAGAGCACGCATGGCAATGCGCAGCTCTCGCACATCAATGGTACCGCTGCCGTCAGTGTCGAAGAGATCAAAAGCTTCGCGGATTTCCTCAAGTTGATCCTTGGTGAGCTCTGTTGTGGCGGGAGCGGGTGCGGGCGGCACCGCGTTAGAACGCCCTGCCGCTGAAAGGCTCGCGTTCATATCCAAAAATGCAGGGATAATGAGGCCGTTTTGCTCTGCTAGCTTTATTGGTGTTTAGGTATAATTTTCTTATTTGTGTGTGTGTGTGTGTGTGTGTTGGTTTGCGTGCGCTTGTTGGATACGGAAGATGTCACAGAAAGCAATAGGGACAGAGAGGGTGCAGCCGCAGTTGGTAGAAATAAACATGAGGTTTGCTTCAGGTGAACAGAGGGAAAAGGAGAGAGAGAAAATACACAAACGTAGGAGAATAAACACTGCCGTAGTCTAAGTTGCAGACCCTCCCGTATTTTTCCCCTATGTTTCTTTCATCCCTTTCCTAAAAGTCTTCGCCGCGATCTTACGCAACGCAGCATGCTGGCTGCGTGTTGAGGCACCTATTCCTCGTATTGTTGCTAAAACATTCACCGAGCGTGGTTGTGCAGCACAACATAAATGAAGCCACTGGTTAATGTAATGCACGTTGCTGGCCCTGCCATCACGGCTCTCTTGTTTGAATTCTTAATTGACTTCTGATGAATATATTAAACGACGCTGATTTTTAAGTACAGATATTAAATACACAATGACATGCAGATACGTCTCCTTTTTTTGTTTTCACTTTCACAATCCACCACCAAAAGCTCTATCATCAACTTCTCAAGTCTTCACGAAACCCGCGTTTTTTATTTATATAAATATATATAGATTTGGCTTTTCGGTGCCCGCCATCTTTTCACGCGTTTCGCTCGCCGCATCCGTCCTGCTCAGCATGTGTCAGTCGCGGCGCATCCGCCGGCTGCGCTCCGTCCTTCGCGTGACGTCCACCCGCACGGAGCTTGCGTTGCTCTCCGAGTCGGAATCGTAGCCTCGACTGGTCCCCGACGATGCCGACGACGACGATGATGATGCTAAAGAGCGCGTCTCTCCAGCCCTCTTCTCCACCCGCCGCGACTTCTGCGTCACGGGATCTTGCGAGCCAACTTCATCATCATCATCATCATCATCAGCGCTGCCGCGGAGTCGCTTCCACGGATTGCCCGTCTCCCTCTCCGGCGCTGTCGGTGGCGGCGTGGAGGCCTCGTGCAGGTGCGCCAGTGCCAGCCGCTCCTCCAGTGACGTGACCACGCGGGGTGGGGCAGTTTCCCACAGAAACGGACAGCTGCCACCGCTGCGGCGCTGCTGTTGACGATGCTCTCGCCAGCTCTGTCCGCTGCTGGGCAGCATCGCAGCATCCTCTTCTCGGTGAAACTGCCGCACCTCGGCCATATACGCCGGCATCTCCGTGCTCAGCCGCTCGTAGGTGGTGGCGACGGCCTGCCGGTGAAAGATCATATCCGGATCGACGTGGAAGATGCGCGAAAGTAGGGTAGGGCGCTTGCTGATGTCCTCGTTGGACGGCGAGGACACCTGCGCACTTGCCGGGCCACTGTCCAGTCCCTCCGCAGCGGTGAAGTCTGCCGTCAGCGCCACATAAGCGTAGGTGAACATGGACGAGACGGAGTGGAAGAGGCGCAGCGAGCTGGCCGCGTTGTTCGTCGAGTCTACCGGATCCTCAATGCTGCCCTGCGCCGGGCCCATGGGTGTGCGAGGGGAGGAGGGAGAGACGGGCGACTGCATGCGGCTGCCCCACTCCAGGTCACTGCGCGCATGAAAGTCGCCCGCATCCACTGTAGCGCCACCGGTGGCATTGCTGATCTGCAAGTCATCGAGGGATACCGCCACGCGGGCGTAGTTCCAAAATTGGCCGCACATGCGCAGAAAGTCCACCAAGAGCTTGCCCAGCCCCGTCATCGCACGCTGTTCGGGGTGGGTGGTGTAGATGGGGTGCTGACGCAGAAAAGCGATGACGAGCAGCGTCGCGGCGTAGCTGCCAAGGCCGCCGTGGTACGGCTCGTGCATGCCGCGCTGCATTAAGAAGTATTTTATCGTCATGACCAGCGGCAATGCCTCGGGGTAGGTGTTCAGATAGCGAATCACGCACTCGGAGTTGCGCTTGCCGTCTACGGCGCCAACGCTGATGTCGACGTCGATGAGGGAGCCCTTGTGCGCAAACTTGATAAGAGGCACTTTTGTCTTTAAAATCACCTGCGGGTAGACGCCCTCGCACAAATTTTCGTTGCTGATTTCCTTCGCCAAGGCCGTCAGCGCCTCCTCGGCAGGCACGGGGACGTCCAGCAACGTCATGTCCAGGTCCGAGAGGGGCAACAAAAGATGAGTGTGCATACTTCCGTACACCAACACGCTGCTGCCGGGCCAGAGTCGGTCCACCAACTTGCCAATCTCTTTCTCGATGTAACGGCGCATGGTCACCTCGGCCTCTGTCGGACGCAGGAAGTCCACCAAGTCGGTCACCTCTTGGTGCAGGGCAATAACGGGGTTCGTGCGGCAGTACCCGCCGTGCTGCTCCATCCGCACGGTACTCCACAAAGGAACAACGACAACGCGATCTTCTGCAGGCGTGCCAGCCTCGCCGCCGCGCTGGTACCGGCGCTGCTGCTGCTGCTGTTGTTGTTGCTGTTGCGCCCCACGCATGTTGGAACCCGATGTTGTGTTGGCAAAAGACATCGATGGCATGTGCACCGTCGCCTGCAGCTCCCCCGCGGCAAGCGCCTTGCCGCCGGATGGAGTGGTGGATTCAAAATTCAGGTAATCACCGATGAGTCCCTCGTTCTCCTCCACATTTTCTACCGCCACAGTTTCCGCAACAAACACTGACGACGCCACCTCCAGCAGCGGCGCTGTATCCTCCACTTTCACTGCGGGTAAGGGCGAGGTCGCCTTCCGCGCCGCCTTCTTCGCGTGTCGGTACTGCGCAGCCTTCCGATCCTCTGGTACATAGTCTCCCTCCTCGCTCACGCTCTCCTCTACCTTGCCCTCGAGATCCGCAACGACCGGCGTGCTCACTTCATCTTCTGCGGAGTCGTACGTGTCCGGCCTCCGCTGCCGTCGCAATGGCAATGGCACCGGCGCGGCTTCTGCACCGTCCTCGTTCTCCTCGCCCCTGCCGGTTCCGCTGGTATTCTGCTTTCCTTTTAAGGCGGCGGTCCGATCTGCTGCCGCGGCCGCGCGATGTGCGCCGAGCTGTGCTTGATGGCGACGCAGCTTGTCCGCGACGTGTGCGGCCAGCGGGGGCTTCTCTTCTCCTGTCACCGGATCCTCCTTCAGCAGTAGCCAGTCGGCGTCGAAGTCGTCACGGTGGCTTTGGAAACGAGCAAAGATGTTCAGCGTTGGAATCGTCAAGACAGGCTTTGTAGCAGACACCACATCTACTGGACTGCTCGAAATCGCCACCGTCGCTGTGGTGGCCGCCGACGTGGAAACACTATTAGTCCCTGCCTCAACGGCAGGCACCACCGCACTGCTCGAGCTTACCACACGCGCGCCACGACGCTTCATTGTCGCCTAGAAAAAAAAAGGAACTATTCGACACACAAAACACAAAGGAAAGGAATCTCCTCAACGTAATATGTTATCAAATTATGATTCGGACAGCAGCAGGACCAACAGTTCAGCTCACCAACAAGTAACACCCTGCCCTAGACAAACCAAAGTGGCCCGCTTTAAAAAAAAAAAAAAAGTACGTGCACACTAAATGACACGAGCGACTCGTAAACGCAACACAACTGTAACGCGAATCGATCCTAACAGCAAAAAAACTTTCGCTATGCAATGGCAACAAAATAGATTCGGAGTGGTGGAAAGCAAGGCAATACGAGAGAAGAGAAGAGAGTGGAGGTGAAAGTGGGGAGGCGTGAGAGGAGAGGCGCAAGCTGGAGGACTCTAGCCACAAGCGACAAGAGCAGTTTCTCCATGTTTCACTTTTAACCTCTTGCTCCTCTTCCAGCCTTGTCATACGAGCAGGCGAGACACAGAGAGGGGCGAGGAGAAAGACGCCTTCGACGCCACGCGACATCGGCTCATGCAACCTTTCATCAAAGCACGCAGCGACACTTACAATAGTGCGGTTCATTGCCACCAGTGCACGCGACTTCAACAGGTTGCGGTGTCGAAACGCACACCTACACGAGTCTACAGAGGTAAACTAACACTGTCTCTTTCTTTCGTTTTTCTTTGGAGAGGAGCTGCCTGAGCCCGAGCGCTTAAGGGAGGACGTGGAAAGAAAAACAAGACGGGGAGCAAAGTTTGTCCTCCAGCTGTCTAGATTCAACAGCTGCTTTGGGTCATCTTCCTCGTTAAGAAGTCCTCAGCGATCGCTGTAGATTCAATGATGGCGCACGGAGTGCAGTGAAAAGATACCTGACGCATGCCGGCCACCTCGCCGCGGTGTCAGGGGCCAGTGCATCCTTGCGTGGGAAGCTAAGCACGGCGGCCCACATTGTGTGACCCTATCGTAGGTTGTGCCACCCACGCTTACGGGCGCGGCAACGTCGCGAGCGCCTCTCTTCGGAGCAGGAGTCGGAAGCTGGCTGCTGCTCTCACGATGAGTACTTTTACGCCCGTGTGGAGATGTCAAATCTAAACCTGGACCTATTACGGTCGTGCAAACGGACGCGAACGGCCTGGGTGAAGCAAAGCAGCTCGCACTGCTTGCGGCTGAAGCGGATTACACGCGAGCCAAGGCCCACATCATCTCCGTCCGAGCCGGACTCGCCACGCAAGCGGCAGACCACAAGGTGGCGATGGAGAAGCTGACTGGTGACCTGGAGGTCGCCACGTTGGAGCTCCAGGACGAGAAGGACGCGCGCACCTCAGCGGAGAAAAAGTTGGCCACCGCGCAGGAACAGCATTGCCAAGCAACGTCGGACCTGCAGAAGGACATGGTGGAGCGTTTGCAGTCGCTGACAAGCGCAAATGAGGAGCAGGCGGACAGCCTGAATACACCCTCCGCGCTGGCTGGCCAACTCGCCAAGATCACGCTGGATCTCTCCACTGTGTGCAGCGAGCGCGACCAGGCCAAAGACCGCGTGGTCTCCCCGCAGGGGGCGATTGAGGTGAGCCAAATCGAACTGTCGTCCCTCAGCCACAGCCTCATCGCGGCCCGAGGAGAGGCAGGGCAGTCAGCTGCCCAACTAGCAGATCTGATGTTCGACACTCAGCTTCTGCAGAGCCGCATGGCCGACCTACCTGGGGAGGCACCGTACCTCACACCAGCACAAGCCATGGGGCCGTCCCGCTTCCTGATACCAATGGCGACTTGGTTTCTGCTGGGCTCGCTTACGGCCCCGGAACCGGAAGTACAGGCGGCTTATACCCACCTACTGTCCGTGGCGTCACGGATTCGGGAGCTCTACTCGCCTCACCAATGGGAGCTAGGCGCGGCCTGTTTCGGGGCGATCCTCAGCCAGCACCCAATAGACCAGGTGGTGCAGTATCCCCGGGAGCTGGCCCTGCTGCGGGCACGCGGCTGGGGTGTTACGGCCATCCTCGATCGGCCCTCCCCGATCTCAGTGGGTGTCGCGTCCATTCGCCGGGCATTCCACAAGGCGATCAGGCCCCCCGGACAACCGAATGGAGCAATGCCCCACCTTACGGCGTCGGAAAACGTCCCGCCCACTTCGCTGCCCGGTGGGCCTGACTGCCTTGCCGCGGCACCCACTGAGATCGGGGAGGGCCGATCGAGGATGGCCGCAACACCCCAGCCGCGTGCCCGCAGCTGGGTCAGCTCCAGAGGATACTGCACCACCTGGTCTATTGGGTGCTGGCTGAGGATAGCCCCGAAACAGGCCGCGCCTAGCTCCCATTGGTGAGGCGAGGAAAGCTCCCGAATCCGTGACACCACGAACAGTAGGTGGGTATAAGCCGCCTGTACTTCGGGTTCCGGCGCCGCGAGCGAGCCCAGCAGAAACCGAGTCGCCATTGGTATTAGGAAATGGGACGGCCCCATGGCTTGTGCTGGTGTGAGGTACGGTGCCTCCCCATGTAAGTCGGCCATGCGGCTCTGCAGAAGCTGAGTGTCGAACATCAGATCTGCTAGTTGGGCCGCTGACTGCCCTGCCTCTCCTCGGGCCGCGATGAGGCTGTGGCTGAGGGACGATAGCTCCCTTTGGCTCTCCTCGATCGGCCCTCCCCGATCTCAGTGGTTGTCGCGTCAAGGCAGTCAGGCCCACCGGGCAGCCGAATGGAGCAATGCCTCACCTTACGGCGTCGGAAAACGTCCCGCCCACTTCGCTGTCCGGCACGAAGCCCCTTCAAACGAAGAAAATCTTGGGCAAGCACCGGCACAACGAGGGCACCGAACTCCCAGCGGAGACCGTGAGCCTCGACACCCCGCCAGAGCCCAGCAACCTCCACCCATCCCTGCAGCCCCCGCAGGTGCCCCCGATGGGCAGGGTGATCATCGAGGAGGTGCTGTAAACCCTCGCCCTCCTCATAAACCTCGCCGCATAGTCGCCGAGGGCCTCAACGAAGTCTGCCACAACGTGCACAGTCTGTCCACTCCCGCCTGTCTCGTCTTTTATCGGCAATTCGTTGCGCAGCACCCCCGTCCTGAGGTCCTCCTCTTCCAGGAGGTCTGGAACCTTCCGGCCACGACGATTGCGGCGTTTCAGCAGATGGGGTACACCTGCGCAGCGCAACAACTACGAGATGGGGTGCGGGGAGGAGGTGTTTGCATCTTCGTACGGCAACACGACCTGCAATTTGCGGCTATCCCGCTGGCAATGCCCGCAAACTCCCTGATGGAGATCTGCGCCATCAGTGTGGGTCCCCGCGACGCCCCGGAGACAGATTTTATACGGATGGCCAGTGTGTACATTCGCCCCTACGACGCAACGGTGGCGGAGGAAGAGACGTGGGTGGAAGACAGCGTAGCATACCTACACCACAGGAGTATTGCTTTGCTCGCAGGTGACTGGAACGCACGCCACCAGACGTGGTGCCCTACACTTACACAAAAGGTGGTTGACTGGACGCCGGCCGCAAACCCCGCGAATCGAGGGGCTCGCATTCATTCGATCACAATGCAATCGGCCTGGCAGGTGGCTAACGACCGTACGATCACCCGCCGACCACCATCGGCCGCACAAGGCATCGGAAGCGCACCCGACGTAGTGCTCCATCGTCAGTGGCTCTCCTGTCAGTTTTCGGTCGTCGATGAAGCGCAGGCCCGTTCGCTTCGCATGGATATGCTGGCTACTAGTGACCACTTCCCGATTCGGCTGCTAGTGGAAAACCGAACAGCCAGTCCCTACCGCCTGAGCGGCCGCTGCCCGAACATAGCGCGGCACTCTATCGACAAATGGAAACCGATCCAAGATAGGGCGGACGGAATCCTACGCGCGAGGCGCCACGTACGCCCAGGAGAACCGGGTTTCACACACTACCAACACCTGGCAGCAGTAATATCGGGAACACTGCGAGATCTGCCTAGAGCTAGCCGTCGTGCGGTGTGCCAGCAAGCCCCTCTCCCACCCCCTCTCGAGGAACTACAGCGCGCGTCCAACGCGTGTCTGACCACGGCAAACGACGAGGGACGCGAGGATCTCACACGCGCATGGAGGGCAGCAGTGGAAGACCATTTGGCGTCTCTGGAAATGCAGAAGGGAGATCTCGGCTGACATCATCCGGACCCCGCGACGGGAAATGGTGCAAAGAAGTGTGGCGGTGGTACGGCGCCAAGGGCCACCCCCCGCCACCAGCCCTCACGAACCCACGGGGATCGTCTCTTCCGTACCAGGTCCAAGCTTCCCTGTTCGCACGCAGCTTCGCCACCAAGTACGTGATCTCCCTGGATCCAGCAGTAACATTCTACGCCGCACACCTGATGTCTTCACTGGAAGCACGCCGCGCTACCAGCCCGACGATGGCGTCCCAAGTTAGGGACTACACGGTGTCCACCAATGAAGTGCGCTCCGCGATTAGCGCGTTAAACGCAGCACAAGCGAGCGACACATGGGGTGTCCAACCGGTGTTTTTGCGCAACCTGTCCTCAACGTGTATTACACTACTCGCTGACACGTTCTCCGCCCTGCTGCGGGATGGCACCATCCCTCGGGAGTGGCTACCAGCGGACATCGTCCCGGTGTTCAAAGGTGCCCCTAAAGACCCTAGTGACCTCAAGTCCTACCATCCGGTGGCCATCACAAATCTGTTGTGTCGAACATTGGAGGTAGTTGCGGTGAACCGGATCCTTCTCCACATGCGCGCGCTCCCGAACGGGGGGTTAAATCCACGTCAATTTGGGTTCCGTCGCGGTGTGTCAGCGGAGATGGCCATGGGAGTTCTCTTGAACAACTTGCTCACGGGCGGCTCCTACCGGATGAAGTGGCGGCCCCTAAATCAGGTCAACCTCGCATTCTCACGGCTGGTGGTGGCGGTAGATTTCACAGATGCGTTTTGCCGTGTGCTCCCGGCGAAGATTGAACACGCCCTTCGAAAGCGGCAAATCCCGCATTACCTATGTTACTGGGTACGAGCCTACCTGATGAATCGGGTACAGCGAGTGTTTGTAGGTGGGAAATTCTCGGCCCCATTTGCATGTCCCGTCGGATGCCCCCAAGGCTCGATCATCGGTCCCCTGCTGTGGAACCTGGCGATGGACGACCTTCTCGACACCCTGGATGAATTCCGCACGGACGCGCAGGCGGTGGTGTTTGATGAAGCCGGCATGAAGGCGACAGCCCACCCCCCAAACCAAGCCCCGCCCCTACCACGCACGCACAACTAAGCAGTGCGACAGGATATTATGCGCGAAGCACGCGGAGCACGCCTGGCCCAAACAGGAACTGTCCCGACACCGGCATGGCCCCAGGAACCATGGCCGAAGAAGCTAGTTAACGGCCCCCTCTGCGGCTTTGTAGCTTATGCGGATGATCTGACGATCTGGGTGACAGCGCACTCCCCCAGATTTGCAGCGGCCACCACTCAATGCATGCTGAATCGCATCTCCGCATGGACCCGGGCAAACGGAATAGCGATCAGCAGCAAAACCGAGGGTCGCTGGGTCGATGCGTCCCTCCGCAGGTCCCAGATGAACCCCGGGGGCCCGGTGGCCCTCTCACTGGGCCCCCACACCACCATCGCCATCCCGCCGCTGGGGATGCTGAAGACGGTGAACAACCCCCCCTTGCGCATCCTCGGGCTCCTGGTGGACCAGCGCCTGACTTTCCGCCCACACGCCGAGCAGGCCAAGTGCAAGGTGGATGACATCCTTCAGGACATGTCAAGACGCCTACCATACATGTCCCCGAACATCCGCTATCTCGTGCTCCGAGCAGTCGCCGCCTCTCACGT
>JASAOD010001584.1:0-10459 GCA_030849845.1 Crithidia brevicula | reverse complement strand
AAAAAGAAAAAGGTCCAGCAAACATCGAGGCGCCGCACAAATCGGAGCACCGCTGCCCATGCACGACCCCGCTTTGTCTCAGGCAGTGGCGCTACTTCTGCGACCCGGGTTACGTGCATGCTGACGGGCACCTCCTGCGCGGAAACCCTCATCCCGCTCAAAAAAGGTACGTCTATAGAGAAGAGTTAAAGAAGAAGAGGCAGTTATCAAATAAACAGATGGCAAAACCAAAAATGAAGAGTTTCGAAGAGGCAGAGAGGGTATCAGAGGAAAGGAAGACTAGAGTAGTAAAAGAGGAAAAAGTCCTCTTTTAGCGTTCACTTTTTTTTTTTTTTTTTGCAGTTACAAAGGAGATTATTTTGTTTGTTTACCGGAGCGTGACCGGTACGAAAAGAAGAAGTACAACCGATGTACAACTAGTGAAGGAGATAACAGCACTTGCAAGGGAAAGAAAATTGAAAACACGTTTGGTAAATACAACAAAAAAGGGATCCCTCAAAGCGCAGATGCAGAAGTGAAAGGGGCAGAAGGGAGTCAATTTTAGCGCTGTCAGGCGATAACAGCAGTGTCATTCCATGATGATGAAGCGCAAAAGAATTGAAGGCGATAAGAAAAGAAGGGAGAGAAAGTGAAGATGAGAGTACGAAGAGAGAGAGAGAGAGAGAGAGAGAGAGATAAAAGATGCGGCTTTGTTGATATCACGTTGACAAGGCGAAAGACACATAGAGGCATACGTGCATGTTGCCTTCGCTACATCTTAAAGAGGTCCGAAAGAGGGCAAACACAAAGGAGGGCTTTCTGGTTGGTGTGGAGTGTCAGTTAAAGACAAAGTGCAGCAGGCATATTTTAATGTCCCTAGCGCGAAAGTTGTGCCTCGATAGCTGTGCAACTAAAGGGCGATACTTAGAGAATTAGACAACCGTGTTCGCACAGAGAAGTTTTTTTTGTTTACCCTTTTACTTCTCCATAATCCAAGACAAACGCATGGAATGTAGCTGGCAGGCAGGTGTGCAAGTGCGCAGTGAAAACAACAACGACGAGAACGAGATGGACAAAAGGCGCAGTTTTAGCGTCAGACAAGAAAGTAGAGGCTACGTAGAACAAGCTTCTTCCGTGAAAATGAGTGAGGACTGAGTCATACGGTGGACGGAAAAGATAAAAACGTTCATAAAATGAGTAGTTATTGAGTAAGAACAAGAAGAAAACGATAGCGGACATAAAAAGGTACAATGATTGTTGTGTCTTGAAGCCTTTCAGTAGTTATAATACTAATACTAATTAAAATCAACAACAACAACAAAGATCTTTTAAAAAAGGAAGAAAGGGAAATCTGCGTACGGTCAGCACATTCGATATGCACCTATATTACGTGCTTGATTCCGAATAAAGGCAATGGTAGGGTTCGTGTGGCTTTTGTATTCAAGCAAAAAAACTTCTTCTATGACAGCCTTAACCGTTGTGGCAAACGATAGCTCTAACCAAGAAGTACTAGCTGCGTGGAACCACGTGCGAAGCAGCTCCCATTAGAGGCAAGAAAAAAATCGGGCGGGTAAAAAGAACCTGTCTCGTGCGCTTGATCACTTATTATGGCAGTATTTTTTTCAAGACGAATATTAATAATGGCGGGCACTAGCTTTCTACATTGCCGCATGGTGAGTGTCTCTGTACTTCAAAGCTGAGTCGATTCAAGATAGAGTAATCAACATAGCCGACGCTTCACCACTACCAATCCTACTCCGCCTTTACAGAGCTGAACCCTTCACACTGCCACTCTTCTCGTAGAGGGAAACAAGATCCACGACCATCTTCTTGCACTCCACCAATTTGTCCATTCGAATGCACTCGTTGGCGACGTGCGCCATCTCCATCTGCCCAGGACCGACGATCACAGTGGGGATGCGCAGGACATCTTGGAAGAAGCCCGCCTCCGTGCCACCGCCAGTCTTGCGAATCGCGTTGTCGTGACACAGATGGCGGGCAGAGGCCGTGAAGGGGTGCTGCTCATCCGCGTCGAAGGCTGGGTACATGGCCACCTGCACACAGTCCACAGCGGCCTCAGGGTACTCCTCTCGCATGGCGGGAAGGATGGTCTCGGCGACGTAGTGGCCCACCTGCTTCTCAATCTCGCGGATCACCTGCTTGTCCAGAAGCCGGACGCTGAAAGTAAAGTCGCACTCCGCGGGCACCGTGTTCACCGCGTTGCCGCCTTGGATCAGACCCGTGGTGATGCAGGCAAAAGGGCAATCGTGCTGAGAGCGCTTCCCGTTCTCCTTGATGTCCAGCGCAATCTCACGGATTTGTGTAATGATCTGTGCCGCGTACTCGATCGCGTTGCAGCTCGTGTTCATCAGCGCCATGGAGGAGTGAATCGCCTTGCCTTGCACTTTCACTTCCCACACACAGAGCCCTTTGTTGCCCGTGTACACTGTCATGTTCGTGGGCTCACCGATGAGGCAGCCATCAGCTTTGAAGTCCTTCTCCTTCAGGTAGTCGATCAGAAAAGGCACGCCAGTGCAGTTGAGCTCCTCATGGAAAGAGAAGGCAATGTGAACAGGCTTCGCAAGCTTCATCGAGAGGAACGTCGGCACCAGCGCCAGCACCACCGCCAGGAAGCCCTTCATGTCGCTCGCCCCACGGCCAAAGAGCTTGCCGTCCTTCTCCACCATCGTGAAGGGGTCGGAGTCCCACTTCTGGCCGTCCACCGGCACCACGTCCGTGTGGCCAGACAGCACGATGCCGCCCTGCGTGGCACCGCCCTCGCCGGGCAGCGTGGCCCACAGGTTGGCGTGCGTCTTGGCCGGGTTGTACACCAGGGTGGAGTCCACGCCGGCGGCCTTGAGGAAGTCGGCGACGTAGCGGACAAGGGGCAGGTTGGAGTTGCGGCTGACGGTGTCGAAGCTGATGAGCTTGGCGAGCCACTGCTTGTAGTCGCTGGGGAAGGCGGTGGTAGAGGCCATCGTACTGGAGAATGCAATACAGGAATATTTAAAAGATCTCAACCAAGCGTCCTAAAAGATTGAAGGGTCGTCAAATAAGGAGAATGCAGCAGCGAAGAAGAGCTGAAGTAAATCGATTTGGTGTGGAAATGCTTCAGTTGAGGGCTGTCACGTTGTGTTGTCGTAGTGCGCTAGAAAAGCGCGGAGGGGAACTGAAAAAGTAAGAGAGGAGAGAGGCGTCAGAGCGAGAATAGCCAGAAAAAAAAAAAGAGGAGATAGTAGACTAATATTATAGCGTGGATGTCCGGAGAAGAATGGTTGCCTCAGAGGAATGACACACGATGTTTTGAAATTGCGCGCCGACGCACTGCTCGTAGGCAACAAAACATGAATAGTCTCTGCAAGCCTGCCACGCATCATTCTCCGTTTAAATGTGTCCTACTGAATTGCCTCAGCTTTGAAACAAACATTTGAGCAGCAGAGCGACTGCTGATACGTTACAGCACACCAATGGGCAGAGGCAGAAAGTGGCAGGGAGCTATCGGTACTTGCCCCCACGCTCAAACGCAGAGACACTGCCGCACAAGCGAAAGATTTGAGATAGCTTTGAAAGCGGAGCTTCTGAGGTTGTAGAGATGATTCGAAAGGGGAAAGCATATGTCAGGCATTAAAAAGCGAAGGTGAGTAAAAGCACAAACAAGTAAAAATGGTTTATTGATATATAAAAATAAAGAAAGCAAAGTAATCAATTTGTTACTCAAGAAAGATGCTAATTATATGAATACGTACTGGAAAAGCAAGCCGGCAAACACAGCTTTTATTATTAGGCAAGGGCACCGCTTTTTCAATGCGGTTTCGTTTTTTTAGAACGAAAAAAGACAGCCTTGGCGTTAACTTAACAAATTCGAAGCTCCTGTAGTGTTTTCTGACAAAAGACAAGGTAGAAATCGTATTCGACCAGTGAGAAGGAAAAAAAACTACAGCTCAGCATTGAGTGCGCTTGTCTCGCTCTTACCGGTTCTGTCCACAGAATACCAGCTTGCGACTCTCAGACATGGTTGAATCTAATGGAAGCTGCCGGCTGCCGTAATTCGTCTCCAAAATACGGAATGCGTCTATTGTTGCGAGGTAGAGAGATTCAGAAGAGGGTAAAGAGATACAAAAACATGCGCTACTAAAAGCTTGGTTGCAGCCGAGGAACATAAAATAATAATAATGGAGACACAAATAAAGGGGGTAACAATTTAATACCAAGCAAATACGGAAAAGGGCAAATGTCAGCAGTTAACAAACAAACAAACAAAAAAAGATAGCTTAGTGGTAAAAGTGCTTTTGAGGGCGTCCAGCGGACTGTAGATTGGGCTGGTAGTGTGTGTCGCGTTTTACGAATCAGGTGACTAGGGGGAGAAAAGTAAATTATACCGTATTTGCAATGAGGGCCAGCGGAGATAAAACACGTTCAGACAAAAAAAAGATGATTACGACGTCATAAGCAACCATTATATATAAAAAAACAACAACGACGGAGCAAAATAATTATACAGCGATCGTGTTTATGCAAGAAAGAAGAAAATCACGGCAGAAAACAAAAATGGGGTAGAACGAGCAAAGGGGGAGGGGTGCGATTGCCAAAAACAAGACTAGGCGTTCATTAACTGCGGTTAGAAAACTCAGAAAAAAAGGAGCTCCTCAACTAATTACATATCTCAAATCACTGCAGATCATAGATATATGATGCCATTTACAGAGGTTTTCAACAACTCATGATACTACAGGATTTGATGTAACCAGAGAAGAAAGCGATGCAATAAAGGATAATTTAAACACCCTCTTTGAATCTACTCTCACCACTGGTGTGTATTGTAGAAAAAAAAATCACGGAAAAAAAATTGGAGATTTGCTTCACCTGAGATACACATAAAGGGGGATAGAAAAGGAAACTACACAACGCTAGGAAGAAAGAAATAGGAAAAGAGAGAGAAAAAAAAAAGACCCGTGAATTAGACACTTGGTGAAAAAATACGATGGAAGAAAGATTAAACATCGTGCCGACAGCAATAATTTAATGATAATAACGCTGAATGGGAAAAGCAAATCAAACAACCAAACAAACGGCAGAAAGAGAAGAATCAACACACCGGTCTAAAGAACATAAAGACGCTGGCACGGATGTTGCGGACGGCCCCAAAGGCGAAAGCGCTTCTTTACGCCTTGTTCGGCACTCTGGCTGAATATCAACGTGTGTACTACAAACGACGCCACCAACTGGTGCGACAACGAAGTCTCATTCAGAAGCAATGAAAAAGGAAAAGGCTAGAAATCCTCGAAGTCATTCTCTGAAAGTAAACCTAGCACGAAAAAAAAAACAAAACAAACAATACAACGAGCAACAAAAACAGGGGTTCCCTAATGCTCCTGCTGCCCAAATAATAAACCCAACAAGACAAATAAAAAACATAGCACACGCAGCGGAAACAAACAAACAAACAAAAAAAAAGAGAGAAGCTTAACACTGTTTAATATCACGCGGAGAAAATACTAATTGAAGCTTCATTAGCAATGGAAGCAGATGCGTCAAGGGTATGATTCAGAAATACTCCATGCTTTGCAGCAATGCGCTCAGCATGAGAGATCAACGAACTTAGCGNCGCTTCTTTACGCCTTGTTCGGCACTCTGGCTGAATATCAACGTGTGTACTACAAACGACGCCACCAACTGGTGCGACAACGAAGTCTCATTCAGAAGCAATGAAAAAGGAAAAGGCTAGAAATCCTCGAAGTCATTCTCTGAAAGTAAACCTAGCACGAAAAAAAAACAAAACAAACAATAAAACGAGCAACAAAAACAGGGGTTCCCTAATGCTCCTGCTGTTCAAATAATAAACCCAACAAGACAAATAAAAAACATAGCACACGCAGCGGAAACAAACAAACAAAAAAAAAGGAGAGAAGCTTATCACTGTTTAATCTCACGCGGAGAAAATACTAATTGAAGCTTCATTAGCAATGGAAGCAGATGCGTCAAGGGAATGATTCAGAAATACTCCATGCTTTGCAGCAATGCGCTCAGCATGAGAGATCAACGAACTTAGCGAGAGCCGTTGCTTCGGGTCGTTATCCAGACAGCACCGCAATAAATTAAAATTAACAGGACTCCCTTTAGCCAACACCTCCGGAGTATCCAGCCTCTCCACCGCGGGCACGACGCGGCCCAGCGCAACCGCCTCGCTGAAGACCTGCCCGCCCGCAGCGGCAAGGGCGGCGAGATCCTCCGCACTGCGCGGCGCCTCCTCCCCAACCACCGGGGCCCACACCCACGGCAGCCGCTGCGTCAGCAGCTCCAGCAGCACCAGGCCGTAGCCGAAGACGTCGCTGGCCGCCGTGGGCAGCCCTCCCGCGGCCACCTCCGGGCTCACGTAGCACGTGCGCGGCAGGCACAGCACGCGGTGCGCCAGCGCGTAGTCCGCGAAGAAGCCCTTGAGCCGGCACACGCCGTCCGAGCACACCAGCACGCACTCCGGCCGCAGCTCGCCGTGCACGACGCCGTTGGCGTGCAGGTAGCGCAGGCCCAGCAGGATGCTCAGCGCGGTGCGGCACACCGTGGGCACGCGCATGCGGTCGTAGCGCGCCATCACCTCGCGCAGGTTGCCGCCCTTGCAGTACTCCAGTGCGGTGGTCAGGCCGCCCTCCAGCTCCATCGAGTAGCCGAGGCAGGCGAGGATGTGCGGGTGGCGCAGCCGCAGCCGGGCGTCCAGCAGCGTCCGCACGGCCACGCGCTGCGCGGCGCTGGGCTGCCACACCGGCACGGCGCTGCGCATGGCGTCCGTCATGGCACCGTCCGGTGCGTCGCGCAGAATACGGGACACCATCGCCGGGACCTCTCGGTAGAGGCGGAACGTCAGCGCGCACAGGTTGCCCGACTCGCTGAGGCCGATGTACAGGCTGTTGTGCATCTTGTGCCCGCGATCCGCAACGTGCTTCGCTGCCACCTTCCACTTCACGCCCCAGTTGTCCGTGACGCCCTCAGCCCGACCGCTGTAGGACGTGCGCACCTGCGAGCCGGGAAGGATGCCAACGTAGCGCAGCGCCGCGCGGGTGAAAAACGCGCTTTCCTCGTCCACGCCGTAGCGTCCTTCCCGCTTGGCAACCATCGTCTCATTTCTGAGGAGAGGAGCTGCGAGAGCTCGACTGCTTCGACGCGGAGTGGCCGCACGGGGTGTCTGCCTACGCAGGACGGTGTCAACGCCAAGCGGGTCTTGCCGCTCCCGGCAAAAGCAGGAGGTGACGCCGTGCGCGACCCGCTGCACGCACTCACGCATCAGCCGCTCCACCTGCACCGAGACAGCGCCACCGGTCACGTCACTTGCGGCAGCCTCACGACGGAGACTGGACGGCATTAGCCCAGGCTCGAGATCCGATATCTCCATCACCCCTCTGTAGGCACTAAGTGCTGCTGCGTAATCACCGCGGAGCATACACGAGAAGGCACGAGAGCAATATTTGGAGTACAGCCGCCACGCCTCGTCGTCCACCACGGGTCCCGGCAACGCCTCGAACAGGGTCACCACATCCTCATCCAACCCGATACGACCGGTGCGAAGTGATTCTACGGCCAGCTGACGCACGCTGCGATCACTTCCGCCAGTAGAACTGCGCTTCTTCTGGCTGTTACGAACAAACCTGGCCGTCTCCTCCGTCATGGCGATGCGCACGCCAATCGCAGCGGGCACGGAGCCCACCTCGCGCTGCACATCGCGGCCCAGAGTCACCGAGAGGGTCTGTTCGCTGCCTTGCGGACAGTGCGATCCGCAGACAAAGACGCGTGTATCCGCCAGGGCGCGCACATCGGGAACATTCTGCAGCTCACTCTTCTCGAGCCAGCGTTGTAGGTCAAAGGCGAAGGCGAGGGCATCCTTTGCATCTTCAGTGGCGTTACGCACAGCTTCCTGATCACCTTTGGACTTCGACGTATCACCGTTTGCGTCGATGTCTGCCGCCGGCGGTGTCGCCCGCAGCAGCGCACGGACGCGTCTGTGAAAGTGCAGGGTGCAGCTATCTGGACTAAGGCGGAGGACGGCACCATGATGCCGCTTGCACAGCTCGTGCACGGTGGTGAGAAACGCTTCGAGGTCGGCGGGAGAAGAGAACGATCCGCTGTTGGTCAGCCCACACGAGCGGGCCGCGTTGGCCACGACGGTGGCGAGTAGGTGGCGCTGCGGGATGTTGTGGGTGGACGGCAGAAACACCGTCTCGGTGCGACTGCGCTCAAACTCAAGGTCTGGTCGGATAGTGAGGTACACGACGGTGGAAAGGTGTTCCCGGAGACCCTTATCGGCTCTGCGCATTTCTGGTAAGGCAGGGGGTCGCAACGAGAGCTGCATTTTGGTGGAGGCGCTGATGCCGTGCCCACGCTGCAGCTCTGACCGCACACACTCAGGAAGAAAGGCGTCGATCTCGCGCAGCTGGCGGATGGTGTTGTTGTTGGCGCTGATCAGCGCCCGCGTCTCCGCCAGCTGCACGAGCTGGAAAGGGGGCTCGTCGGTGAAGTCGCGGCGGCCGCTGCGGAGGTTGCGCAGCATTCCGTGCGTGAGGCGCTCGAGCGGAGCCCCGAAGAGGTGTCGAATGGTCAGCCATAAGAGCGCTGTAAAAAGGAAGATGGCAACTGCTGTGACAGCAGTACAGATATCCATGACGCGGCGGTACGGACCGGCGACGGAGACCTGCGGAGTGACGAACACAATCGGCAAGGAAAGGCCACGTTTGGTTTTGTAGACCATGGCGGTCACGATAGCAGGCGCGCCATCGTACCGGAAGACCGCAGCTTCGCTGTAACCGTCCTCCTGAAGCCTCTTCAAGTCAATGTGCTTCAGCGCTGCACGCATAAGGGGGTCAGTTATCGTGCTGACGGAGAGGTAGTGAATCGGTGTCTCACCCGTCGCCGTCACGATTTCTGTGTCGTTGACAGACTCCTGTCCCCAACTGTTAGACATGATCCGCGGGTCTTCATCCGTGAGGGACGCGTTGATAAAGATGGCCGAGGACGTCTCAGACGCGTAAAAGTCTTTGCCCATGGATAGCAGCTGTGCGCCATCTAAACACGCCGAAACAAAGTCTGTTGTATCCATCAAGGGAGGCAAAGTCAATCCACGGAACATGAGAGCTGCCGGAATCATGTAGTAGAGAATGTGTGGCGCTGCATCTCGCACAAACCACATGTTGCGCGGGTCCATGTACTCGATGGTACCTTCGTAAAACGCGTCGGCTTGCTGGAAAGCGGGATTGTGCTCGGCGACGCTAAGCAGCGAGTTGGTGATGTTCTTCGCGCTTGTCGGCCATCCCCCGTACACCTCCTCCAGTGGACGGCTGAACCTGTAGGTGGCGTTGTCGATCACGTAGGTGCCGGTGGTGATGCTATTCTCCGTCATCCAGCCGTACAGCACAGCCTTTCCAAGCACCGGGTCACCATGCATGCAGGCCACGGCTTCCAGCCGCTTGAGCGAGCCAACGTCAAAGAGCCGGATAATGCCCTTTGTGTCGAACATGGTCAGTATGGAGCAGAGAGTGGCAATATTGTCCTCCGTGTTGATGGCGAAAGAGTGCTGCGAGTGCAGCGTCAGGTAACCGGTGGTGATGCTGTACACTCGCTCTGTTGCGAGGTGAATCTGCTGGAGAGTACCAAAGATGCGCGCGTTGTGGAGGGCATTGAGACTGTCCCGCAACGCCACCGAAATCTTCCGCTGGGTGATGGCTGTGGTGATACAGCCCACACAGATGAGAAAGAGAAAGAAAAAGAATGTCCAACACACGTCGATACGGCACACAAACTGCTTAACGCGGGTCGACAGCGGCTCTTCTTTCACCGCCTCACCATCTCGCGCAGCCGTTGAGGAAGACCGAGCGCGCGGGCCTTTAGAAGAAACCGCCATTCTCATCCACGCCAAAGAAGAAAACAACACAAAAGATAAAATTTCGTAATATATATAGACCGATTAAGATCTTTTAGAGAAGGGGGAAAAATGAAAAGGAGAAACAAAAACCCAAGGCACTCTCACGTGTAATATATACAGATAGATGTCCGTCAACGCAGAGCGGGGGAGATGAGATGCAACGTGAATAGTAAATAAAACACACGGTTCAGGTACCGATGTAAGCGCACACGAGCGAGTTAAAAGTTAAAATGTTAGTGGACGCTGTTTGTCGCTGAAACAAAGCGCTTGTTCCACCTCCAAAACCGCAATTGAAAAGAAAGTGAGTGAGATTGCAGTAGGTATTTTGGGGTTAAAAAGTATTGTTCAAATATTACTTGACCTGGATTTTTTCACACACTTGAATGACGTATATGTGAAATGAGCCCAGACAACACGTGGAAATAAAATAGTTCAAATAGGAAGTTAGAAAAAAAAAGGAGTAGGAAACAAGCACGAACGAGCAGGACAGATCAAAGAGAAGCGGAGTCAGATTTGCTTGTTGTCTCGAAGGCAGAGGTCAGTAAATGCGTTAAAAGGTACTTTTTCTCTAACGCG
>JASAOD010001583.1:0-10383 GCA_030849845.1 Crithidia brevicula | reverse complement strand
GGCTGCAGACCTATCAGCAGGTGCTGTACAGCAGCGGAGCGCTCAACGTGGACGCGGCAGATGGGCTGATTCGCTCTGCCACTGTTGTCATTGATCTGAAAGGGCTGACCTACAAGATGCTCTGGAAGCCCGCGCTGGATCTTTTTATGAACACGTTGAAGGAGATCTTCAAGTACTACCCGCAGTGCATACACCAGATCCTTCTTGTGAACTCGCCGGCCATGGTGATGTTCGCCTACAAGATCATCCGCGGAGTCCTACCGCCTGGTGTGCAAAAGAAGGTGCGTATTGCCAATGAGCAAGACACGCCAGCAACGATGAGGGAGTTTATGGAGGCGGACTGCATCCCTGATTTTTATGGTGGGACGTGTCGCTGCAAGGGCGGATGTGTGAGTGGCTTTGACCCAGAGAGCGCCACCAATCCAAAGGTGAATGGCGACAAGAACTCCGGGTCTGGCACTGGTAAGAAGACGGACGAGGCGTGCACAACCGCATCTCCGGGAGCGGCGTATGTGACGACGGAGGACATCCCGCTGAGGGCCGGCCATCAGCACCGGCGTGTCTTTCCGCTGAAGGAGGGCGAAAAGGTGGTGTGGGAGTTTGTCTCGCAGAAGGCGCACAACGTGGCCTTTACGACGTATTTCGTTCCGGAGGACAAGGCACAGGAGATGGATTTAGCGAAGCTCGATACCAGCAATATGCAGCCTTACGTTGTGTCCAAAGAGAACCCGTCGGAAGGATCAGATGAGTACACAGCCGGCGCCGACGGTGTTGTGGTGCTGGTGTGGGACAACAAACAGTCCTGGTTCACAACAAAGCACCTGCAGATGAAGGTATTCAAGTCGTGATAATGGTGTTTTAATTTTATTCGTTTTTCGTTATTTTTTCTTCGTTTCTCATTGCGCAGCTTTTATTCTCAGCGCAAGAGCACTTTACTCCATGAGTTGCTATCCTCTCTTCTTACTCGGTCTTTCCTTTTTTTTTTTTATGTATGCCCACAGCAAACTGATTCACCGAAATATTATGTTTCGCTTTTCTGTGAATCTTACCTACGTTGTCTGCATTTATCCGGCAGCCTCCTTTTCCCGTCCTCACTATCCTTGTCCTTTCCCTCCGTAGTGTGCATCATGAATTTCTAAACGCGCCCCCACCACTAAATTCAATCTGACGACACAATTTGTTCTTTTCGCTGGCAGAAGAAGTATGCTTCTCTGTTCCTTGCCGTTGTTGACGCACGATCGACGAAGAAATTGCTCGCAACGGTGGCTGTGCGTGAGCTGGTAGCCGTTACTATGACTTTGCTTGTCTTTACAGAGCCACGAACCGTGTGCTACAATATTACCTTTCTCGAATACTCTCTTACTCTCTCTCTCTCTCCACGTATGTCTGACGACTGAATCTCGTCACGTCCTGATATACCCTGCGTTGTTCTTCTTAACGGTGGTTGTGGTCGTTATGGCTGCTTTTGCTCACTCTCTCTCTCTCTCTCTATAGTGAACGCATCTTCAGTATTTCATGCTGCTGAGGTGTTCTTAGCCTACCGCTTTCATATTTATCTGTACGTGTCATTTACAATCTACCCTAACTCTTCCCTGCACGCCGCCTTTACCAATCGGCAAGACTGATTCCGCTGTTTAATTTGTACGAAGCTTGGGCAAAGCCCTTCTCTCCCTCTTCCCCCTTCTGTCTCTGCCTCTGCAGTCTCTGATCCACCACCATGCCTCGCTATCCCGCACTAACGCCAGGACAGGAGGCGAACGTTACGGAGCTGGTGGAACGTGTACAGAAGGCTTACAACCCTCTTCCACCACACATGCAAGCTATTCAGCAGTACATGACCAAGGACAAAGCAGACAGCAGCAGCACCACTGCCATCACCCCACTCAACCCCCTACGAGAGTACTGCTACTGCTTCCTTGTGTCTCGGGAGTGGGATGTGCAGAAGGCCTTTGAGATGTTGCAGCTCGCCGTGGCCTACCGCAAACAGTATCAGCTCGACACCCGAGCCGAGTTCCCTTCTGCGCTTTCGTGCAAAGGCTGGGATCAAGAAGCGGTGCAGCATGCCCTTACCAAGCCAACCCGCCCGACAGATGAGCGACTCGATCGCCTCTGCGCCGGCATCTCACCCTTCTTCTCCCTCGGCTTCCACAAGTGGGATAAGTTTGGGCAGCCGGTGCTGTACATGGCGGTGGGCAGCATCGACGAGGCGGGACTGCTGAAGAAGCTCAAACAGATGGCCAACGTGGGTCAAACCGGCGAAGGTGTTATGTGGGAAATCGTCCAGCACGCCCTCGGCATCGATGAGCAGCTACAGTATTATCAGCAAATGCAGTATAACGCGGGATCGCTGAACGTGGACGCAGCAGATGGGCTGATTCGCTCTACGACTCTCGTCATTGACCTGAAAGGGCTGACCTACAAGATGCTCTGGAAGCCCGCGCTGGATCTGTTCACCAACACGTTGAAGGAGATCTTCAAGTACTACTCCCAGTGTGTATACCAGATTCTGATCATCAACTCGCCGGCCATGGTGATGTTCGCCTACAAGATCATTCGTGGAGTGTTGCCGCCTGGGGTGCAGCAGAAGGTCCACATCGTGAACCCGCACGACACAGCGGCCACCCTGCGCACCTTCATCGACGACGCGAACGTGCCTGCTGTCTTTGGTGGTACGTGTCAGTGCGCGGGCGGCTGCCTGGACGGCTACGATCCGGAGAACAGGGGAAAGGCGAAGAAGGAGAAGGAAACGGCGTCGTCCATCAGCGAGGCGGGCAGCGCAGGCGAGGAGGCTGGCGTGGTGACGGAGGACATCGCACTGAAGGCAGGCCAGCAACACAAGCGTGTCTTCCCATTGACGAAAGGCGAGTCCGTGGTGTGGGAGTTCGTGTCTTCGGGGGGCAAGGACGTGACCTTCATGAAGTACTTTGTACCAGAGGCAGAGGCCCACAGCATGGACTGGGCCAAGGTGCACACCAGCAAGATAGAGGCTTTCACAGTGTCGAAGGAAAACCCATCAGACGGCTCGGATGAGTACTGCGCTGCGGCAAATGGAGTGTTGGTCCTTGTGTGGGACAACAGGAAGTCGTGGTTCACGGCGAAGCACCTGCAGATGAAGGTGTTCAAGCAGACGGCTGGCGAGGCGTCTCCATAAAGTGATCAGGTTTCTTTTTTCTCTCTCTCTCTCTCTTTCCTGTTTGTGTGTGCTTTGTCAAGGTGCGTAAGACCAAGTTCTGACGAAAGAAACGTAAAGAGTGAGGTGCGTGACGTACACACCAGCGTGAGATTGTCACCAAATGAGAGAGAGAATGGGTGAAGGAGGACATGGATCTGTTCATCCAGCTGAGTCACCCGCTTCGCGTGCTCCTTTCAGGATTCTCGCGAACCGGTCACACTTCGTTGTTTATTTCAGGTGGCGACACCTGCTACCCCATAGTTCTCGCTGACTTCTCGCACACCGGACAAGCCGTTCCAATTAGTTGGGGCAGCGCCATACCCCTCTCCTCTTGCACCACGACACGACCATCCACTACATCTTCCCCAAAGTTCCTCGACAACGTATCGACGGGACTGCTGGCACCGATGATGTAGAAAAAATGTAACGCAAATGCCAAGGCCAAAAAAAACTGCTCGTTCGTGAAGGCGTAGAGGTGGTTGAGATACGGTCCTCTTCCGATGCCGCGAAACCCGTTTTCTCCACGCTGCGCTAGTGCACATTGGGTAGTGATCTGTGACGACGGCGTTACGGGAGTCCAGGCCTGGATAGGCGGACAAGATGAACTTGAGAAAAATCAACGCGGCATGTCGTTCCGCATTCGCAGAGTGCCGTGAAATGAACGGCATGCGTACACCTCTGCTGTTCCTAATTCCCCGCACGCTCAGGTCATGCATCCATTGCTGCTGGAGTGTTCTCGTGTGACCATCGTGTCACCTCGCCATCGCTCTCCAACGTGACGCCGACGAGTTTGTGAAATATTCTGATCCACCAGATACCAGAGGAAGACGGGAGGGTTGAGATGAAAGTACAATGGAGTTCTCATTTCATTTTCGGCAATTGAGTGATTTATGGAAGAGGGTGGCATTTGCTTGTTAACTTGATATCTTCCTCTTGGCTGTTTCACTTTCCTACGCCTACTCTCTGTCGACTCGCTTCTAACTTACCTTTCCTTATTTGCAATTACTTGCATACGTTTTGCTTAAGTCTCCTGCCTTTATCGAGTCCCCGCGGTGGCTGAAGATAAAAGGAGGAAGGAGGGTAGGCAACCCCGACATATAAGGTACAGTAAACAATAAAGAATTAAATCAAGGGGTTGCCGGAATAATCATAAATACATATACGTATGTATACTAAAAGTTGAAACCAAGTAAACCGGAACATAAAACGTTTTCAGATTTGAAAGATGATAAACCTCTTTATAATAATAAACCAATCGCTAAAATACTCCTATCAATGATCAATATGATTATTATTATCATTATTTAAGGCTTCTTCCTAGCGCGAGTCCTGGGGTAGCCTTAGGGAGACAGAAGAGAAATAGGAGAATAAAAAGAGGAGCATTGGACGCGTGAGCCACATATCACTCAACAATTTGAGAACTCTTGTTTCGTAAAAGATCACGATAGCATATGCCGAGTCAGCGTACCTTTCCCTGATGGGCTCGACAATGCGCCAAAAACAATTCTTCGCCCACAGTGGCACGTAGCGGTCAAGTGCTTGTCGCACACTACTGCTCACGTGGCTCAGGATCGCATTCCAACTCTTGCCCCTCGCCACTTCCCGGTACAGGGCCCGGTACATACGGATGATAGGAAACATGTCCGCCGGGTTTAGCTGTGTGGTGTGCACGGCGTAGCTGACAAGGGATACCAGGGATGCAAACGACCGGACCGTGTAGTTCTCGAGCCTGCTCGCCAGGTCCAATTTCGTCACAGTCTTGATCGAATTTCTCACCTGTCGCTGGCCCTCCAGCCACGTGTACTCCTCGCCCAAGAAGACACAGCTCTGCGCCGCCTCCGCCAGAAGTTGCTCGTCCGTCCAGCCGGCCAACTCTTCACGACCGGGTCAAGTAAGCAGGTTAGCCTGGCGAATCTGTTCCAGGATCGCACGAACCGCTCTGGTGAACTCCCGCTCCTGCCCTTCCTCTGCCGCCATCATGATGTTGTCGATCATCGTGTCAATGAACACCGGCGTGTCTACCTCTACAATGGTCCACGTGATGGCTTGCCCAACCGCTACGCTCCACCTGGCTCCTGTCGGGAGGGTCCTCAACCGGTAGAAACCAAGCTGCTTCGAGTGAAACACAAACTTGTCTCGAATAGTTTCCGGAAGGGGAATGGAGTCGTAGAATGCCTCAAAGTCAATCTGAAGCATGTAACGGGCAGTGCGCAGTCGCTGGCGCATCTCCAAGCGCGAAAGGCGTGTGATCGTAGGCAACTCACTCTTCCTAATCACACCATTTAGGTTCGGCTCGGTGATAACCCGTCGCCTACCTTTTGCCTCGCTCTGGGTTAAAACATTGACAGCATGGACTCCGTCCGGCAAGGGTTGAAAGACATGTAGGCCGCAGCGCTCGAACTTGCCGTTTGCTACGGCTGCGTTGATGTCCGCCTCTGACAATCTCACGTTTCGAATGGTGCGCGACGTCCGGAGCAGCTGAAAAGTCTCGGGGCGCAGGTAACGTAAAGCGTCTAACAGGAAAGGACGTGTACCGCGGTGGGCCGTGGGCAAGCGCAGCACCGCCTCAACATCGCAGGGAGTCGTGTTCTTCAAGTGCAAGGGCCAGGCTGCTGGGGGCGGAAGGTTCAGGGGAGGCAGGCCTTGTCGTCGTCGAATCTCCGCGAAAAGAACATTTTCATCAACTCTCAAATCGCGGGCGGAGGGGGCCTTGCGGCCAAGTTGTTCTGCCGGTTTAAGGCAGCGTGCACGTTGTCCTGTACGGCAACGTCCTCCGCAGTGGCCTGCTGGCCAAAGCCCAGGTATTGTCTCAGGGTCTGCAGGCGCATGTGGCCAGTAATTCTCATCAACATAGCCTCGGGCACGCCTTGCGCGGCCAGACGCCGCGTGGCCCCTTTGCGCAAGGACGGGAGCGCCGCCGCAGAGTTCACTGCCTTGATGGCTTCGCGCACCCACGTACGGAGGGGGATGTCGTCCGGGAACAACCGGCCCGCTTCCGGGCCCTCCGCCATCACGCTCCGCACCAGGATCGCATCTCGGCCACTCAGCACCGTGGGGATCGTGTAGGGGCCCCTGAAGCGGGCACCCTTGCCACGCCGGATGGCCACCTGCATCCGGATGCTGTCCGGGGGTATCTCCTCCGTGAAGTGGATGTCCTTCATGAGCAGTTGGGTGACATCCCCCGGCCGTGCCGCACATGCCCACATCATCACTAACAGCTGCTGTGCTGCCGGGTATTCCCTGAGGGCTGCGTGCACCTCGTTGTACTCCTCCAGGGTGAGCGGGTCTGGCGGGTTGCGCTCCGTCTCCCTCTCGAAGCGTCTTGCTCCCGAGATCGCTTGCCGCCACTCCGGCTCCTTGGTCAGGTCGATGGCCACCGTCTGGTTGGTGTACAGAGGCAGTTGCAGCAGCGCTGCCTGGACGGAGGCGTAGTGCCTGGCCATCGTCGACCACTTCCAGTGCCGCGCGGCCCCCATGCGTCGAATCAGTTCGATCGCAGCTGTGTGAAGGGGGAGGGAGAGGAGGTCCGTTGGCATTGCGTGCAGGTTCTCCAACCACTGGCGGTGCTGTACGCGCACCTGCGGGTTCATCGCAGTCCAAGCGACTTGCTTTATATGAGGGTCTTTTGCTGGGTGGATGAACCAGTCTCTCGGGCAGGCACACCCCTCTGGGTACCTGCCGCGGCCGTTTGAAGAACCGGAAAGACCCGTGTCCATCGCTGCTTGCATCTCGGTCGCCGATTCGTCGTGCGTATCCGTCTGTCGTGCAGCAGTCGGCCGAGGGCGAGGCACACGGGCCGGAAGTGCGTTGTGGTCTGTGTCCCGCAGCACATAGAGACCGATCGACGCCGCGGCAACCTCGCGCATAACGATGTCATGGCCTACCTGGCCAGTGCGGGAACGGACCGCCAGATCGTGCGTAGCACCCAGAGTGAACACGTGCTCATGGATGCTAGCGGGGAGTGGCAGGTTCACCGCCACCCGTGACAGGAAGAAGTGTCTTCGAGAGCGTACGTCGACATCCGCGAGGATACGCGGCGGCACCAGTGCCTCGCTTACCCCGTAGAGAAGTGCCTTGTGCCCGAGTTTCTCGAGGGCTAGTGCTACGGTTCGTGGTGCATCCGTACGCAGGTTCATGCGACGAGCGCGTTCGCGCAGAGCTCCCATTGTAAGGGAACGGTACTGTCCGTCCGCCTCGCTCGCCAACACCGACGGCGTCAGCATGTAGCCTAGCCCGCTTGTGCGCGCATGCGGCTGAGATGCATTGCAAGCCTCCTCAGCTGCAAACACAGCTCCCCCAATCAGAGGCGTAGCGGCCCTCCCACCATGCTGGAGCTGGTGCTCGACAGTCGAAGGGGTTGTAAAGGCGGCTGCAGAGGTGGGCAGAGCGAGGGTCCCGCACAAATAATGTTCGCTTCGGCTTCTTCTGCGAAGCGGCGAATAGCAGCGTACGCAGCCGCGCAGGCAAGTCTTCAGCAGAAACAACGGTGATGTCCAAGAAGCGTGCGAAGAAATTTGCAGGGCGGCGGTACGCAGCCTGTTGTGCCAGTGGTGGAGGTAAAAAATGAGTCTGCCCTGCCGCCTCGTTGAAGAGGTCGGTGGGGCCTATTGAGTCGCCAACGGTTCCTACACCCCCTCTCCACAAGCCGCTGGTTTGGGGTGGTGACTTGCGCAGTGGACGCACGTCCAGCGTTAAGCTAGACGACCTCTACCAGCGCTACCTTCCCTCTGGGATGACATTTCCGTGCCGCACGTTACCCGACCTTGCGCCCCGCGGTGTGTCTGACCCTTTGGCCGGCTCGACAAGCAGTGTCATGAAGCGAAGGATCGAGATGCGTTTGAAGGCCCACAAGACGTTGTACATCCCCCTTTTTAGCTACCACCACTGGATCGCAGGAATCCTCTCCAGTGACGACAGTGGGGCTACGGATGGCAACCTCCGCCTCCGCATTTACGATTCCGCGCCGTCTTAGGCAGTCCACAAGGATCTGTGCAAGCGCCTGCACCGCGTCTGGCCGAACATCGAGTTGGAGTTCTGCGCTAGCCAGCGCCAAGCCCGCGACAGCGATAATTGCGGTAATTTTATGACGGCATATGCGGTCCGCGACGGTTGCGGTGGCGGTTGCTGTTGGGATGGCGGTGCTGGAATTGCTGCTGCTGCTGTGTCTTACGCATGGCGGTACCCAAGGACTTCAGTCGCCCTTCGCTCTCCCGATGGCGCTGTGCGTCCGTCTCCTGGGCAACCCCCCCAAGTAGGCCGGAAGGTCAGAGAGGTCCACCGCAGCAACGACATTTTCCTCCCGCGTCACGCACAGGGGCGAGGTACTGGCCACCGTAGAGGGCATCGTCCGGCGCAAAGAAAGGAGAAAGGATACGGGGCACCACCGACCAAGGGAACACAGGAAAGGGTGCTGTCCACGAGGACCGGAAAACAAATCGTGTCCTGGTACAGGGTACCACATTGCCTCCGGAAACGCACACGCACATACAGACACACACAGCTGCAGTCTGTGAGCGGCGACGGTTGGGGTCCGCACACAACATCCAGGACTGGACGTTTTGGTAAGCGACAACCTTCTCCGGTGGGACTGTTAACAAGTAGTGGCACAGCTCAAAAGCAGATCTGTGTCGGTCCTTCGAGAAGAGGAACATTGACGAAAGCATCCGCTCCAACGATTTTGGGGAGTGCTTCTCGGGCTTTAGCCAGAACCAGAGTGTGCAACTCCTCCCATCCCCTCTGCCGAGTTTTTCTCGTCAATCCGTCGAAGGCCCAACGCAGCCTCTACGTAGACCGGTGCCCATGGATGCATCCGGGCATACGACGCTTTGGACGTTCTGGAGGGCTCCCAGGAGAGCAGGTCACATTCTGGGCTCACATCTGCCGGCGCAGGACCTTGCACTGTCGAGCGGTCCGCAAGACAATCGCGCTCCAAGGCCTTACGAAAAGCCTCAAACGTCTCCTTCGCGATGAAGCTTTTCTCCAGGTGTTCCTTTAGTTGTGCTAGCCCTTCCAGGTATTCGCTAATGCGAGAAATGGACTTGGCTGGAGCGACAGCCGTTGAGGTGCTTGGCCTAGCCATTGGCGTGGCCCCCGGTATTTGAGTGGGAGTTGGGGTCGTTGTCGGCAGGGACGGTACATCCGACATCTTGTGTGAGCCGAAAGCATCGGAATATGCGTGAAGAGTAAACAAACAAAACTTTAAAATAATAAGGAATCGTGTAGCCTACGGAAACCCTAAATGCCAGACTTTAATGGTAGCCACGAAGATAGAAGAGGGAGAGGAGAAGAGGAAGGTGAACGCGCAGTTGGAAGGGAAACCCATGATGAAGGCCCCTTACGAGGCCATATCACTCGACACGCCGGAATCAACCCAGATCAGGCTTTGAGTGTTTGTGTGTCTCTGAAGCACCTCGTCCAGTTTTGGCAGATTTTTTCTTCCTTTTTATTTTTGGTTGTGGACTCGAGAGTATACAATTCTAATTCTGTTCTGTTCTATCTGAGCTGCACGCAAACCAGAAACAAAACAATTCTGCTTTTGCGCAAGCTCCTGTCTTTCCCATTTGGCGATTGAGACTCCGCTGACATGGCGTACGAGCTTGGCCTTGAAGCTATTGCCTCTTCAATTTATCGAACAACTACAAGTCGAAACGCGCAACGAATATAATAAAGCGTTCTCCTCCGTGCTGCCCATAGGTGCGCATTGATTCTCAATTCGTGGGTTTTTCAGTGTTCAATCTCTTTAACCAGCACATGAGCAAGTTTGTATTTCAACCTGGTCAGCATCTTCTGATGTGGGGATGGTACTGCCATTGCCGCTTCCTCTTCATAACCTCGTTCTCTCTCTCTTTCGCTCCCCACTTTGTGTCCTTCATGTTGGCATTCCTTTGAATGAGTGGCGATACATTATATGCTTCTCACACCATGGTTACTGCGCATACTGCCTTTCTTATAGCCAATCTAACTGATATCCTGCTAATTTTTTTTTCCCGGCTCCTTTCCTCTCCTCTGAAATTGTTTTTCTCTCTGTTATTTTTTTCCTTGCTTTTTGGTATCTCTTTCTCTTCCACACAACTCCTCTTATTTTCTTTTGTTCCGCTCACACCGCACGCTTCAGTTTGGGTTTTTTTTTTTCTGGTCTCCTACCTACTCCAAAGATTCAATTGCTTAAAAGACACAGCTTTATTGTCTTTTACATAAACACATTAACAGAT
>JASAOD010001582.1:0-10381 GCA_030849845.1 Crithidia brevicula | reverse complement strand
TGCAGAAGTGCGTTGTCGCCACAGAGTGGAGGCAAGGAAAAAGAGAGAGAAAATAAAAAAAGAGATAAGAGGATCAGAAAGGTGACAGAGTGGCAGCGCTGCATGTGAATCTTTAGTCCTTTAAAAGGATTAAGGCGTTTGTGGGCTCTGATGTGTCTGCGACTCTCGCCGCTACTGGAGATGTGGGCAAACGCATAGCTCCGCACAACGTGGCTGTCTTCTCTATTTCTTTGCTTGTTCAACACCGTTTTTGACTATTCCGTGAGTTGACAATTGTCTTGTTATCTTTTTCGATAACTGGCAACGGAGTGATCCCACAGTACATGATGTTCCGCAGCTAGGGTTTTTTTTTTTTTCGGTAGTTTCAGTTGAGGGCAGCTCAGCCCAGCTGCCTGCACGGCTTGTACGTGAGAGAACCAAAGTATCAGAAGTAAACATTACATCCAAAGAGAGAGAGAAAAACATAAAGAAGGCATAAGACAAGAACCCTCAAAAGTCAAAAAAAAAACGAAACTCTTCGTTGGACTGGCCTTCGTGTGTCAGGCGATGCGCACGTGTGAACTCACCAACAATAGAGTCAACGTTACTTCACATGGTACACACAACGGGTCAGAAAAAGCTAACAAGGGAAACCAACGCATAACTGCTCACGACGGGATTACTTAGTGGAAATTCTGATTTTGCCGCGCTGTGCCTGACGACCCAGGAAGCGGGAGAGGGAGACGTATTGGTAGGCGGCCATGGTCAGCAACACCAAAATGTTCAGCACCAAGCCCGTCGCCATAATCTTTGATAGCGCATTCAGCTTCACTCGATCCGCTTCGCCGGTAAGCTGCAGTGCGCTGGCGTCTTGCGCCAACCCGAAGAGAATGGTGCCGTAGCGGTGCAGCTCCTCCTCCATCGCGCTCTCCACCTTGTTGACCGCGTCCGGGTCAATCTCGAGCACGTCGCGCTTCATGAAGTTGAAGCGCACCCACTTGGGCGAGACGGTCGAGAAGCCGTTGTCGAAGCAAACGGAGACCTCGGAGGGCAGCCCGTGCCGCGTCTCCACTACGGACGGGGCCGTGTACGTGTAGCTGCCCTCCGTGGCCCGCTGCCACGCATTCAACACCGTCTCCCGCTGCCTGTCCCGCAGCCCCGCAAAGTGGGCGTTGTAGTGGAACCGCGACACCTGCGACACCTTCTCCACAGGCGGGGTGGCCCGCACCGTCAGCACGGCGTTGATGTCGAAGGCTCCGCCGTCGGTGACGCGGAAGGTGAAGCCTAGCGTGCCGCCCGCCTCCACCACCTCGGTGTAGCACTCCGTCTCACCAGCCTCAATCTTGGAGCCGTAGGACGCGGCGAGCACGACGTTTGGGCTGCTCAGCAGCAGTGCGGCCAACACCACAGCGCAGAGCACCGCAGCCCGCAAGCTTGACCGCATTCGCAAACCGTCTGTGACGCACAAAAGGAACATCAAAAAAGACAACTTGATTGCTTCAATAAAAAAAAGTTATGCAAGCGAGACACACGGAATTTGGTTCCTGTATGTGCGTGAAGGGCAATGAAAGAAACACAGTAACAAGATGTCAATGTGACATGTGGAGAGAAGGGCGAATGAGCGAGAAACAAAAAAAAATTGAGATAAGTTNGCCCGCACCGTCAGCACGGCGTTGATGTCGAAGGCTCCGCCGTCGGTGACGCGGAAGGTGAAGCCTAGCGTGCCGCCCGCCTCCACCACCTCGGTGTAGCACTCCGTCTCCCCAGCCTCAATCTTGGAGCCGTAGGACGCGGCGAGCACGACGTTTGGGCTGCACAGCAGCAGTGTGGCCAACACCACAGCGCAGAGCACCGCAACCCGCAAGCTTGACCGCATTCGAAAACCGTCTGCGACGCATAAAAGGGACATCAAAAAAGACAACTTGATTGCTTCAATAAAAAAAAGTCATGCAAGTGGGACAAACGAAATTTGGTTCCTGTATGTGCGTGAAGGGCAATGAAAGAAACACAGTAACAAGATATCAATGTGACATGTGGAGAGAAGGGCGAATGAGCGAGAAACAAAAAGATGTGAGATAAGTTGTACAGAGATGGATGTGCAAGCCCAAAGTTCGTACTTTTGACGCACGGCAAAACGTCATTTTTTGCTTCGTGCCTCAAACTCCGCGTAGCGTCTTGCTGTCGTACTCGCAACTTCCATGTGATAAGAGGAGACATTTCGTATTTTGGCACTGATTTTTTCTAGTCCCAGTTTCTCAAACGACAGCGCTCTTCACAAAGTGGCTCGGAAGAAGAGTGATGAAGATGAATCGGAGGATTCTTCTTGTGGTGGATAGCCACAGAGGTGGACATGTGAACTATTTTTCTCCTCTTATCGCATTCGACTTGAAACGAGAAGATAAACAACAACAAAAAACCCCTCTACAGCTGCTTGCCCTCGCGCATCTTGCGAAGTTGGCGAGCCCCGTGGAAGCACATGGAGTCGACGAGGCCCGCCACCGTCAGCACACCGCCGCACACAGCACACAGCTGCAGCAGGAAATGCACGACAGACGGGTAGGGGTGCTCCTGCTGCACCACAATGCGGATGGGGGAGAGGTCGTAGGTCATGAAGACACCGGGGATGATGTCCTGCTGCGCCTTCTCCGCCGCCGCGGCTGCACTGCCGGGCAAGGCCGCTGCCGCGCTGGGTGTGAAGTGGTGCGTGGCGGAGTACTGGTTGGACTCGACCACGCCTTCCAGCCCGGTGAAGAGGGACTGCCGCTGGTAGGTGGTCGGGACGACCTTCACAAAGTAGCTAAACCGCCCATTCATCGCTTCCTGCGGCTGCCCACGCACCGCCGTGCCTTGGGACACCCCGTCAAGCGGGTTGCGCTGACCGGGAAAGCGCCGCCCGAACTCGAGGGTGTGCACTGTGTGGCTGAGGTCCAGCTGGCGGGTGGTGCTGCCCATGAAGTCGTGCATGCGCCGCCCCAGCGTGTTGTACACACGGCCGGGAATGAACTGCAGACTGCCGGTCGCACGCGAGGCCGCAAACTTTGCGTACACGTTGCAGCCCTCGCTCCCGGCAGCGGCGGCGGCGAGCTTGACGCGGTCCTCCGCGCACTGCTCAATGCTGATGTCATCCACGTTGAAGGACCACCGCTTCCTCGTATACGCCTGCCGCACCTCCTCACAGGTGTAGCAGCACTCTCCCGGGTCTCTCTCCGCGCCGTAGCAGCTCGGGCAGTTCTCCTTCTCCAACCCATCTGGGTCGATCGCCTTGGTCATGACGCGCTTCTCATCCACCAGCTTGCGGGCCTCGCTGATGGGCAGGCCGGTGGCGGCGTCGATGCGCGTCTTGACTGTGTTGTCGGCCACCGCGTTGGCGAAGACGCCGAAAGTGTCCATCGCGTCCAGTGTGAGGAGGTCGCACGGGACGTGTGGGAAGGTGACGTTGACCTGCACCTCCATGTCGCCCCCGAGCTCGGCGTCGATGAACATCTCGTGGTGCTCCTCGACGGAGGCGAAGTAGCGCACCTCACCAATGAGGAGCCAGAGAATGAGGACGAGGGCGGCGACGGAGAAGCAGCCACCGGTGACGGTGCGATGCCGCGCGTCCTGCTCGAACTTGCGGTCGAACTTGGGGAAGACATCGAGGCGCTGCAGCTGCTTCATTATTGGCGGTAATGGATCCGACTACTATGTGGGTGTTACAGTGTCCAGAAGGACCAGAAAAAAAAAAAGACACGTTTGTCTGAGTGAGTGCGTGTAGGGTCACAATGTTGGAATCTGGACGATAGAGAAAAGCGGGAAGAGAAGAAACAACACCAACACCAACAACAACAAAAAAAAAACAATGAAGAGTAGTGACAATGGTGCTGGGCTGTAGAGGCAGAGGAGATACGCACGCGTAGCGGACAAGAGAAGAGGTTGCACAGACTCAACCGCGCTTCACTGAGCTCAGTAAAATGAGACGTACAAGGGAGGAGATAAAGAGGGAAAAGAGTAGAAAGAAATGCCTCCAGCTCAAATTGATGAGAGACTCTGGAAAACGCAGCACGTGGCGCACAGCGCCAATTCGACGAAGACCCTCACAGGCAACGCATAGGAAAAACACACAAAAAAAGTACACTCAATAGACATTTTTTCATGCCTTTAGTGAGAGCAACAAGAGAATCCCCGAGGTGGTGTCTAGAGTCGATGAGTAGAGGCTGAAAGAGAGGCACATGCATTCCCGCGCTTAAAGCCCTTCCATCACAGGCAGCACCAGGGAGAGGCAGAGCATTGTTATTATTATTATTTTTTTTGTCCGCGCACTTTTGGAGTTTCTTTAAAGGGAGAAAGTAAAAGAGGATCTATAAATCGGAACAGGCCAAACGTCACCCAGATATAAGAAAAATAAAAACATCATTATCAAAACAAAATGAAGAGCATCTAACGTGTATGAGGAAGGTATGTGTTTGTCTACACAAGACTGCAGAGGACAACGGATTCATAGATTAGTCCGCGCGCCTCTTTAGGTTCTAGTAAAGTTTGTTACTCATCTCTGATCTCTCTTTTCGCAGCGCTTCAAGAAGCTTGACCGAGTGGCTTTGTTATGCCAACGAACCATAGCTGGCTCGTGCGGCGTTTGGAGGAACAGAGAGAGGAAAAAACGAAACGAGGAGATGCGCCAAAGGACTGGGGCAACAACGGAGCTCGGTGAGCAGTGGACATAACGGCACGCAGCAAACACAAAGAGAGAGAGAGAGGAAGGGATGAACAGCTTCCAAAGAGGAACAGGAGCAACAACAACATTCAGTATCTAGCTTTTGGTTAAAGCCTACCCGAGAGGAAAAGAGCGGGACTGCCATTTGTGGCATTGGTCAGCGCAACAAAGATCTGCACGTCGCGCTCTAAACAGTGGCGATCTCCGTCTTGCGTCGCTTTGCCATCAGTGCGTCCTTCGCGTCGTTGAAGGAGAAGGCGATGCTTGCACCTCCGATGTCCTCCTCATTGACGCCCATGAAGTCCATTCTAGCGGAGTCGTACGTGCTGTCGTAGCTGTTCGTTACACCGCCACTGCTCTCTCCCATCGCGGGCTCGGCGGACTCTTCGCGGCCGAGGTCCAGCACGATGCTCTTGTCCGGGGCGAAGGTCACCACGCGGGAGGAGGAGGAGGAAGCGGGGGCGTGGGTGGACGGGCTGCGGTGGTGCCCATGCAGCTGAGCCAGCGGCCCTCGTCGAGTCATCTCGCGCAGCTGCACGTCCAGCTTGCGAATCGCCTTGTTGCCCTCCACCACCCGCCGCGCCTCCACATCAAAGTAGCGCTCCGCCTTAGCCACGCACTCCCGCCGGCGCCGCTCTACGTCCTGGAAGGCGTCTTGAATCCGTTTCCGCTCCTGCTCGAAGTTCTCGACCTCGCGCAGGATGTACTCGGTGGACTGCAGCTGCGCCTGTGCGTGTTGGGCCTGCGCCTCGACCTGCTGCAGACGGTCGTGCAGCATCGCACACTGCTGCTCGCGGGCCATGATGTCGGGTCGGCGGTCCACCAACGGCTCTGTGTAGTAGCGCTCCTCCTTCTCTAGCATCTCGGACCAGCCGTGGCTGAGGTAAAGCTGCTCCTCGTCCTGCCGCTTGCGAGCCATCTGCAGCTCTGCCAGTCTCGCCCGTAGCGTCATCTCTTCCGTGAACATGGCGTTCTCCTCGGCGTCAATGGCGGCCACACGCGAGGCCAGCGGGTCCACGGTCGGGTACTGCTGCGCCTGCGGCTGCTGGTAGCTCCAACGTCCTGCAGCGGCAGAGGTTGGCTGAGACGCGTAGGAAGGCACGTGCGCAGAGTCAGGGGCCGCGTAGCTGATGGGAGGTGCGTAGGGGTTCACCACCGAGGGCATTGCGTAGCCCGACATGCGTGGCGATGGCGGCACCCCTGCCGCTGCGGTAGATCCTGCGGGGCGCTGCGTGGAGCTGCGGTCGCTCGAGGCGTGCAGGCTGACACTCGCACGTGGGTAGGCCGGCTGCGGTGGGGGCCCACTCTTCGCTCCGTCGGTGGGAAGGGGAATGCGCAGACCCTCGACGTCGCGGGTGGGGACGGTGTAGTAGGAGGGAGTGGTGCCTTCAGGTCGGTGGTAGTACAGCGGCGGGGTGGTGGCGCGCATCGCACTCGGGTACGGGTAGGAGGACATGGTGTGGGAAAATCGCAAAGAGCAAAGAGAGAGTGTGTGTGTGTGTGTTGATTAATCAGGGGGTACAATCATCTATCAGAAGAAATCTATAAGCGTGCGTGTTTGTGGGGTGTGTGCTTTCTTACTTGGGGATCAAAACGCAGATCCTAGCTTAAAACGGGAAGAGAGAGAGAGAGAGAGAGAGAGAGAGAAAAGAGATTGAAGGGGGGTGTAGAAAAGGGTGTCTAAACGGAGACGAACGCTAAAACTACACGGAGAGGTAGGATGGGATCAACGATGTTTCCTTTTCCTTTCAGCTGGACCGTTCATCCATCATGGCGCAAGCCAGGCACATTGCCTTTTGCTGGTTTAATCCACAATCTAGGTGTAAGCTTCCATGTGCAAATGCTAGTCGATATAAATTCTTTTTCTCAAACAGCATGTTTGTCGTGGACACAGAGAAAGAAGAATGTTTGACACAGTGAAAACACATTCGTGGTAGAAAGAAGCCCAGCTCTCAACTAGAGGGCAGCGTTCTATCGCCGATACACACACACAACAAGAGAAAGGGAGAACACAAGAGGAGGTAGACATCAACATCGCACGTCTCTATGAAAGAAAAAAGATGTAAAAAAGACAACAAATACCCTCGCAGTAAAAAGAAAAAAAATACCACAAAAACAGAACAGCAATAATAAACGGGCTTTTCTCTCTTATCTCCACACATCTTTACGTTTGTTGCGTAAGCTGGAGCAGCAGCATAAACAGTAAAAGAGGGGTCAGCAATATTGATTCACCACAAAGAAAGACTTGACACGATAACTTGCCGTTTAACATTCGCTGAAAATGGACAACAGCAACACCGCAGAAATCTATGATCCAAGCAAAAGCACATCAGCATGCCATAAAACGTACACACACACCTTTTTTTTTTTTTTTTAATGCCGTGCGTGTGTTCACCTTCTATGAACAAAGTTAAGGTTTTCATTTTAAGTAGAGGTAATCAGCCAGTCAAAATGGTCACAGCAAATAAAGCTGAGCACAAAATAAATAAATAAACATAATGAGGGACCACTGAAATTTCAAGACGATGTTTTTACAATAGCAATACCTAAGCCTGGCTTTAAAGACAGGTCACAAGAAGATGAGAAAGTTTTGTTCTGGTTTACCTCTTTGAAAGAGCGGCATCGTGCGCTGCAAGCACGCCTCACCTCCTCAGCTTTCGAAAGACAAAGCGAGCGGTAAGACTGCGGTTCATCGCATTTAAAGCCCCCTTCATGTGTGTTGCACTCGCCTCGTTCACCTCCTTCAGCAGCCACCGCGGCTTCGATTTGTACAGCTGCACAAATGGATGATTTGCACGGGTGTCATCCACGTCAAACTCAGGAAAAGCGGAGATGGTAAGCGTGCGCTCCTGCCAGTCGTAGCGCAGCCCCACATCCCAGCTATCATCCAAGCTGGCGCGACGGAGCACCATTACCTCCTTCGTGAAGGACTCGATCACCACGTGGCCACTCGGCAGGGTTAACGCGGCATTGCGCAGCAGCGTCTCGGCGGACGGCGCGTCGGCGACCGGGACTGGCGGCTCCGCTGCGGCGTGCACCGCACTGACAAGCGGGACGTCTTCCACGGCTGCCGCAACACCTGCTCTTGTGTCGGGCGAGGGCTCTGAAGGACCCTCGTGCTTTGTCAGCCGTGCAGCAGCGAGCTTTGCGTGCTTCTTGATCTTCTTCTTGGCGGCTAGCCGACGCGCGGTTGAGGACGGAAAAGCGCTCGCCTCCAGAGCTGTTGCGGCAGCCGGCACCTCTGCCTGGGCGTCTAGGATTGATGGCGCCACTCCCTCTTCCCCAGTGATTAAAGCTGCAGGTGTAGGCAATGGCGCTCCTTCCATGTCGGGAGCAGCACCATCCACCACCGCCGCTACCACCTCAGCTTCACCTGCGGCCTCCACGGCTTCTTCTGCTACTGCACCGTGCGGCTCGACTGGCACAGAGGTACTGACAACGGTAGCGGCCGCTTCCATTTCAGCAGACTCGGCCACAACAGCAGCAACAGGCTCGACAGCCTCCGCCTCTGCGCAAACTTCTTCCAGTGACGCCCCGGGCTGCTCTTCTTCGTGCACAGCATCCGCCGCCGTCGCCTCTGTCGGTGCCTCGACTTCGATGGCGTCTGCGGCTGCGTCCATCGGTGCCACTTCCTCCTTGACGCCCCGGAGAGGCTCTTCTTCCTTGAGCGCTGCCGCTTCCATTACTGGAGGCTCAGCAGTTTCCAGCTTTGCAATCGGTGCAGCACTCTTCGTCGCTGTTGCGCTCGCCAGCTTCGACCGCTTCCGCTTCATGCGACGCTGGACGCGCTTGAGCGGCTTGTGTGCTCCTCGCATCGACTTCACCGCTACACGCGCAGTTGCCATTTGCACAGCTGCCGCTGCAGAAGGGACTTGCGGAGGAGCCTCAGTGACCGCTTCTTCTGTGGTGGCTTGCGGAGCAGGCATCGATGAAGGATCTGCAGGTGCGCCTTCAGTGACCGGCGGCGCCTGCTCGCCGACGGCTTCCATCGGTGGTGCGTCGTTGTGGGTGTCCGTAACGTCACGAAGGCCATCGTGCGGGGCTGCGGTGGTTGGCGCGACCTCCTCGGCTACCACCGCTGCAGGAGCCTCCACAACTTCCCCCACGTTTCCCATGAGGACTTCAACAGTCCTCGTTGCCACCACGGTCGCTTCTTCAGGGTATGCAGGAGCAATTGGTGAGGTGCTGGCGTGGCTGGCTGGCGCAGCGATGGTCTCGTCGGCAGTGGCAGACGTCGGTGCTGCCTCAGTGGACGGCGCTGTCTCTGACACCTCCTCAAGGGCAGTGAAGAAGCGCTTCTTGTTGTGGACCGGAGCCCTCGTGATGTGGCGCTTCGCTGGCAACTCATCGCTAACGGGAGCGGTGTGTGGTGCAGGCACGTCCTCCTCGACCGCTGGCTTGGTTTCTTCATCCACCGCCACTGCTGCTGCTTCAACTGGTGGAGCGTCATCGTGGAGAATGCGAGAGGGGACCGCCTCCTTCTCAGCCTCTGCATGCATTCTGTGCGTTCCTTCCTCGACTGCCGTCGGCGATAAAGGCGGCGCCTCAGCTGCAGCAACCGGGGCTTTCTCCGCTGCCTCCGTCGCCACCGCCTCCGCTCTTGCCTGCCACGGCGGGGTCAATGGACGAAAGCGCTTGGGGATGCGGTTGAGCGCGGCCATCTCGCGTCGGCGCAGCGCTGCGGCAGTCAGCCGCTTCTTCGGCTTCGGTGCCGCCTTGGCACGCGACTTGCGGACGACAGGCGCAGCGGCAACTGCGGCCTCCTTCGCTGCCGCTACGGGCTCCGCTGGTGTTACGGCTGCTGCCTCTGTGGCTGCGGGCTGGGCGATGGGGGCTTCAGTGGGCAGAGGATCTGCAGCCGCGATAGGCGGCGCTGCGGAAACGGCAGCAGCAGCAGCAGCAGTGATGGTGCTGTGCTTCGTCCGTCTCGGTGAGCGGCTGATCGTTGGTCGTTTGTTTGTCTGTGGAACTTCTGGTGCTGGTGCTGCTGGGGGTGCTGGTATAGTGGTGGCGGTGACTGGAATCGCTGGTGCGTCCCCGATGGGCTGAGCAGATGACGCAGCTTCCCTCTCCTCCACTGCTGCAGTGGGGCTCGCAGCTGCAATAGGCTCCGTGGGTGTCTCCATCACAATTTGCGGTGTCTCCGCTGCAGGTGCAGGTGCGGTGACGTTGATGGCATTCAACGTCTTCTCCACCTTCTCCAAAGGCGCTGCGTCGTCGCCGATATCGGCAAAGAACTTCTTCTTCTTTGGAAAGCGGCTGATGGTCGCGCGAGGAGAAGGAGTAGTACCTGCCACTGCTGGCGGCACAGCTGCAGTAACGTTGGCAGAGGTGATAGGCACAGAAGGGATCTCGACAGAAACAACGACAGGCTTCGGCTCTACCGCTGCTGTCGTGTTCACTGCGGCAACTGCCGGCGCATCAGCAGTTGGTGTCGGTAGGGCTTCCTGTGATGTCGCGTGTGCGACGCTGAGCTCCTCACCAGCATCCTCGGCAACCTTGGCGCGCTTCTTTGGAAAACGGCTGATGGTGGAACGTCGCGAAGGCGAAGGAGTTGGCGTGTGCTCACCTGCCGTAGTGACTGCTGCCGCTGCAGGGGTGACCTCTGCGGCAATACCGCTGACCTCCACTGGTGTGGGCATCGTTGTAGCGTCCGCAGCTGCAGCTGGTACTGTCCCTGCATCTGGCGGTGCTATCGCAGCTTGCGGGGTC
>JASAOD010001581.1:0-10364 GCA_030849845.1 Crithidia brevicula | reverse complement strand
GTGTGTAACAACGTTGCGCGGGTGAAGACTCAACCATACAACTCTGATTTTCTCAGTTGCTGTGCCGCATTTATTTTGAACACTTTAACATCAATTATGGGCGAGGAGCTTTTGGTTGTGTTTCTTTTATCTTTTCATCTTCCGTTTTTTTTTTCTTTGGTGATACGAGACAAAATTCTAGTTTTATTGGCGCTTCTTGAATTTGGTCGTCCTTTTTTAAAATTGAGAGCTTCTCTGTGCCGTCAGCGACTATTTCAGTGACCTGTTGAGTACTAGTTGCGCAAGAGTGTAGAAAGGTTTGCCTTGTGGATCTCACTGTTGTACCACTAGCGAGCCGTTCTTAATTATTTGAACTCAGACGAACGCGGTTAGGTGTCGTTTGTGGTGTGTTGGTGTGCACACCATTTGCTGTTGTGTGCGATGGGGGCTCTAATATGACGTTTGGTTTCCATATTTTTGATTTTTCTCTTTTTGTTGCTGGAAATCATATTTACGTGTCAAGGTGGTGCATTGTGTTTTGTTTTTTTAAGGATTAAATTCCGCTACTAGGGTGGCGGGGGAAAGCGACGCAAACTGATTTATTGGTGCAATGCGGTATATTCACTGTCTTTCTTTATGTCGATTTTCTTCTGAAGCCAAATTGCTGGTTTCCGGAGCATTTTGAAATTCCGCAGAGGGAAACGTAAGAGCTTTTTGAGCAAGAGACCCCAAAACACAAAACACATACGGACTGTATTTTTACTCAATCAACCAAAAAGAGCACAGTTTACTCTTGTCGATGGAACAGTGATTTTCGATTGCCCGACCTTTGCGGTGAACACCCTCGACGATGAGGCACGAAGCGTTTTACCAATGAGTGGGCAATAAGCAAGCTCAGCGTTAGTCTTGCAGATACAACCCTGGCTCTTAATTCTCAGCTATAGCATGTTTGATGTCTATTTGGATGCTTTCTCTTAAACGCGTAGCGTGATGTACTGTATGTAGCTCAGCAGCTCTCATTCCTTGATGGGGAAGAGATGTCAGCGAACTCGAGGCACATCTGCTCGCGCTTTCTGATGCAACTTCGACATTTCATTTCGATGCTCTTCCTTCTGAATGTGCTACTGTTTTATCGCCTTCTCGTCCTTCTTTCTCCTGATCTTCGCCTCCGGCCGCTTGGCTTGGCGTTTTCCATATTCTACGCCTGTTACAATCTTTTGTTTTGCGCGCCTCTTACAGCGCGCCGCGCTTTTGTGACCTTTCGTGCCACGCGCGTGTTTCTTTTGTACCTCAACAGTCGTTGCTGGTTTAGAGTGCATCTACTTGAAAAAGAGCTCAAGAAGAGCGGAAGAGGGTATCCTCAGTATTCTCTGTGCAATTTCCGTTGTCTTTGCTTTTCGCTGTACTATCAATTCTATTATTTCTCTTTTCCGTTTTGTTTTGCTCCTAGTGTGCTTGTGTACGTAGTTATTTCTACTCTAATCGTCTCCTTTCCTTTGGAGAGCCTTTGTCTTCGTCCCTCACATTTTTTGGTTGCTTACAATCCCACTCAGAACAATATACATCCGCTTTTCTAATTAAAGTTGCGTAATCTTCTCGTTTACCCATCTTGTTTTCTGCTCCTCCTGCTCGCTAATTCTCGCAACAATTCTTTTTTTTTTTCTATTTTAAGCTGACTGCTGGTACCTCTTTTTCTTCTACGAAGCTCTTCTTTCGTTGTATTCACCGCCAAGGTTGTGATACTCCGGAGCTTTCGCAATCACGAATACCTAAATTATATACTATTCTTATCGTTGTTTTCTTTCACTGTGTTGCACTGTTTTCCTTCTTCTGCTTTATCCGACCTTTCTTTTTTTTTTTCTCTTTTCTGAAGCGCTGTACTACACACGGAATCCGTCCTTTTGTTTTTTCATTCTGCTTCTATGCATCCTCTACACTTTCCTTCACCTCGACAGGTTGATCACAGAGTTGTGTCAACTAGAGTGTTTTTCCGAAAATGGAGTACACTACGCTGATGTCAGGATCGGAGACGTCGACCTCTCCCTTCTCCTCAATCGGCCCGGTTTGTTCTCCCTCCGCAGTGCCGGTCAGCGCACCCCAAGCAGCAGAAGCCGGTGACGACGACACATCTGGACTATTGGCTCTTCGTCCTCTATTTGGTGAGGAACCTTCTTACCGATGCCAAATTGAGGATCACGCAACATGGCTGAGCGGCACCTTCTTTTTTTCCTGGATGGGGGACTTCATGCACAAGGCGGCACGCGAGGAGCTCACACTGGAGGGGCTGCTGCGGCCCATGCGTGCGTACCGCGCCTACAACGTCGGGGTGCGGCTGTCTGAGGAGCTGCAGCGCCAGCACGAGCGGCGCCACGCGTGGGACGGCTGCGTGGGTGCGCGCGTGGGTGTGCGGTGGGACGCGGCGAGCGACGGCGTGCTGCGGTGGGTGGGTGTTGTGCAGCAGTACGGCACGCCGGACCAGCTGTACGCCGGTGTAGAGTGGTTGGTTGCGCCGACTACACGCCCGCATCGCTTTGTTCGCACATCACGGTGTTCGAAACTTCGCAACCTGTCGTTTTTAAGGACGCAGGCTTGTGCTGTCGATGATGGTCCCGGTGCCTTCCATCGTGGTGACATTGACGGTGAGCAGCTCTTTGAGATGCTCCAGGCTGACACACAAGCCACGTGCGAGCGTGTAGAGGATGTCGTATTCCTTAGCGACATCACATCTGTGTTAGAGCCCGTGGTAGAAATGTCTACCTTCACGTCGTCGACATCACTTTATGAAGGTATACCTCTACGAGCCACTTCCAGAATGGCGCAGCAGCGTTTAAGTAGCCCTCAGGTCGCCTCCGCCGCCATCGCTCTTCTACGTACCTTTCAACGTCCCCTTCTACTGCTAGGGCCATTGCGATTGCTGGTGGAGGGCAGCGCTGTGCTCACCCCGATGGCGCTAGGATGGTATCTGACCTTTCTTGAAGCCAGCACCGCAGAGACCAACGCAGGCGAGGCGAATGCGACGGCAACGACGGCCCCCCTCTCCTTCTCGGCAAGGCTTTCGCTGGCAGCGAGAGGGATGTGGTGCGTACTCCTCCTCTTCTGCCTCTCCCTCATTCGAAGTTTGGCTACACAGAAGTACACGCAACTCAGCAGCCGCTACGCCTACGCCGCACGCTCAGCCCTCTCCACGTGTGTGGCGGCAAAGTGCATGGTAGTCGCCCCCAAAGCGCTGTGCCGTCCCGAGCTAAATGTTGGTCGCCTAGTCAACTTCCTGGCGACCGACGTCGCCTGCATCGAGAGCACCTTCGTGTCTCTCTGGATGACGGTGACGATACCAATCCAGATGCTGGTGGCGCTCACGTTGCTCTATCGACGGATGGGCTGGGCTGCCGGCATCAGCCTTGTGATGCTTCTTGTTTCGCTGCCCCTGCAGGTCTTCATTACGAGGCTGTTGATTCGCTACACGGAGGAAATGGCAAAACTGACAGATGCCCGGTTACGCACCGCAAATGAGTTTCTCTCCGGTATTCGACCTATAAAGTTCATGGGCCTCGAGGTACGATTTAGAGAAGAAATTAATCGACGCCGTGTCCTGGAGCTACAGGCCATACGGCGGTATCAGCTTGCCACCATCGTCAACACACTGCTCTCCAAGTGTATTCCAAGCTGCACCACAGCGGCCGTTATAGTGGCTTACTACCGCAGTGGCCATGCAATGTCCCCATCAGTCATCTATCCAGCACTATCACTGCTCGCCTTAATGGAGGCTCCTTTTCAGCTCACAACGTACCTCATCGGTGTATACTCACAGTTCCTTGTGTCCATGCGCCGCCTCACCTCCTTCCTCGCGGCCGACGACGCAGCGGCACGTACCATCCTCGAGGAGGCTGAGGAGGCCGCTGCGGGGCGTGAAGGCGATGCCGCCGCTACCCCGGCCGCCTCCGCTGTCTTCGAGCACGCCACCATCAGCTCCTACAAGCCGGTGCTGTTGCCGACGCCGGGCTGGCGGCGCGACGACGGCGAGACGCACTTTGAGCTGCGCGCGAAGGCGCTGCTGTGCGACGTGGACCTGCGCATCCCGCGCGGCAAGCTGACGGTGGTGCTGGGGCCCACGGGCAGCGGCAAGTCCACGCTGCTGGACTCGCTGATCGGCGCGCTGGCGGTGACGCGCGGCCGCGTGGCGTGCAGCCGCAGCGTGGCGTACGTGCCGCAGCAGCCGTGGATCATGAGCGCGACGCTGCGCGACAACGTCGTGTTCTTCGGCGCGGACGACGCGGCCGCCTTCGAGCGCGCGGTGGCGAGCAGCCAGCTTGCGGCGGACCTTGCGCTGCTGGCGGACGGCGCGGCGACGGAGATCGGCGAGAAGGGCATCAACCTGAGCGGCGGGCAGAAGGCGCGCGTGAGCCTTGCGCGTGCGGTGTACGCGGACCGCGACGTGTACGTGCTGGACGACCCGCTGTCCGCGCTGGACGCGCACGTTGGCGAGCGCGTGATGCGTGATTGCGTGTGCGGCGCGCTGGCGCACAAGACGCGCGTGCTGGCCACGCACCAGGTGAGCGCTGCGGCGTACGCCGACTACGTTGTGCTGCTGGAGGAGGGCCGCGTCGCCTTCCAGGGCACGTACGCCGCGTACCGGCAATACGCTCATCTGCATTACGACTGCAGTAGCCGACGTGGTGTAGCTTTCTCCTTGTACGCTGCGAGCACTGCAGCGGAGCTAGGCTCCTCCAAAGACATGTGCTCAGAATCGACTGAAATTATGTCATTGCGAGAAGTTGCATCAACTGCGGATGTGCTGCATGGTGGAATACCCTTGGAAGACACTGCAGAGATTACTGATGCGGTGACGGTGGTCAAATCTCGATGCCTTGTCGGTGAATCTCAGCTTTTTAGTGGAGAGGAGGAGAAGGCGGTGGGTGCGGTTCCCCTCTCTGTGTACGTGCGGTACATGGAGTCCTGTGGGGGGTGGAGTGCACTCGCCGTCCTCTCCACCGTTTTTGCTGTGACGGAGTGTATGATGCAGACACCCGACGTCTGGCTGTCGATGTGGTCAAACGGGGCACTCAGCACACTGCCTAGCCGCACCCTCGTGACCTCTTATGTGGCTATGGTTCTGGTCGTCATTCTCGCGTCTCCTACGCGTGATCTTCTGGTGTACACGTTTCTTCGTCGGGCCTCCTACCGCCTCCACGCCAATCTGTTGCGGTCGATCGCCTACGCAAAACTTCTCTTCTTTGACTTAACCCCACATGGACGTCTCATGAACCGAATGTCGCGTGACATGGGGCTGGTAGACTGGGATCTCCCCTCGAGCTTTAACTCTGTTTTCGGCTACGTCTGTTACCTTGTAGCGTACGTTGTTTTGATGGTTTTCTCGCAGCCTTTTATCCTGATCATTCTCATCCCGTGCATCTTTGTCTACGGTCGCATCTTCCGCTTCTTCTGCACCGCCAACCGCGAAATGCAGCGGCTGCTGAACATCTCCAACTCTCCCGTCTTCGCCGTGCTCAACGAGGTGCTGACGGGTCGATGGACCATCTGTACGTACGAGCGTCAGCAGTCCATGATCCAGGAAGTGCTGAGAAGCCTGGATGGTGTGTTCTCATGTTTTTACATTCAATGTATGGGTTCGCGATGGCTTGCGGTGCGCGTTGAGCTATTGGGCAACATAGCTGTCTGTACTCTAGCAATTATCGGAGTCTTGTCAACTCAAGTTCCATCACTCCAAATAAACATGAGTCTCCTCGCCTTGACAGTGAGCAGGGCTTCGTCCATCACTACAACCCTGACAAAGTTCATCGATATCGCTGCGTACTTAGAGGCGTCGATGAACTGCGTGGAGCGCGTGCTGTACTACACGGACCACGCTCCGGCCGAGGACCTGGGTGACGACCGTGCCGGCGTGGCGTGCCCTCCCGCCGTTGTGCCCACAGCTGCTGGTGCTACTGCTTCTGCGGAGCCCGGGTCGCTTGTGTTCGAGCACGTGGACATGCGGTACCGCGCGGGGCTGCCGCTTGTGCTGCGCGACGTGAGCTTTGCGATTGCACCGGGGCAGAAGGTGGGCGTTGTTGGCCGCACGGGCAGCGGCAAGTCGACGCTGCTGCTTGCCTTCCTGCGGCTGGTGGAGGTGTGCGGCGGCCGCATGCTTGTGTGCGGGCGTGACGCGCGCGACTACGGCGTGCGTGAGCTGCGCCAGCTGTTCTCCATGATCCCGCAGGACCCGCTGCTGTTCGACGGGACGGTGCGCAGCAACGTGGACCCCTTCGGCGCGTGCGGGGACGCCGCTGTGTGGGCTGCGCTGCGGCAGGTGGGGATGGAGGAGCGCGTGCGCGGCGACGCGGGCGGGCTTGACGGCCGCGTGCAGGAGGGCGGGTCGAACTTCAGCGTTGGGCAGCGCCAGCTGCTGTGCCTTGCGCGCGCGCTGCTGAAGCGTGGCAGCGCCTTCCTGCTGATGGACGAGGCCACCGCCAACGTGGACCCCGCGCTGGACCGCCAGATCCAGCTGACGGTGCAGCACACCTTCCGCGACTACACCGTGGTCACCATCGCGCACCGCCTGCACACCGTTGCCGCGTACGACATGATCCTCGTCATGGACGGTGGCCGCGCCGTGGAGTTCGGCTCGCCGCGTGCGCTACTGGAGGCGAAGGGCTCTGTGTTTGCTCAGCTGGTGCACTCTCTTGGTGGAAGCGCAGAGGCGTCCTTCAAGCAAGAAGTCGAATACCGCTCTGTGTCCGGTCGGTTATGAGATCGTTGCTCTTCAGTAGCAACAGGATTAATTAAAGCCGAGTACTAATCTCAGGAATACTCTTCACTAGTTGATATCTTTTGAGTATATGGATTGCAGTCTACATGTTGAATATTGTATTGTTCCAAAGCTTTACTTATGGAGCGTGGTAGGTATCCACCGCGGGTCTGTAATGAAGCGAAGGGTTTTTGTTCGATCGTAGAGCTTCTTCTTTTGTACGCATTCATTTTTGCGTCTTTTTGTCGTCTGGGAAATTACGCCTTTGTCCTAAAGCGGTAAAAATCGGGCCTTTCGTTTACCTAAGCTGCTGCTCTTTTAAGAAGGTTTGTGTTGAAAGTTATTTTTCTTTCTGTGCTGAAGAGTCACGCCGTGTACTCGAATCGTTTTTGTGGTAAGGTGACTTGAAAAAGCTAAAAAGAAAACTACGCGTGCTCATATTATGTGACTGACGACAAAAAAACCCATTATGAAAAGATACATGATGACTTGCGAATTAGCGTCAAGAGATGTACATCTGTTCGTATCCGCTTTTTTTTTTATAGGGAGCTGAACGGTGTTAGGCAACGTTCGCTTACGGGCTATCTGGTGCCCGCAGTGCTGGATCTCTGGTTGCGGTCTTCGATGCGATGGTTTTAACGACTATGCTCCCGTGCAAAGCTTAAGGCGGTGGTGTTGTTTTGCCACCTTGTCGAAATACTTTCTACTTCTTACTATCATGTACTCTCGGTAACTCCTCCCCACTTACCCTTTCCCCATTATTTTTTCCTTTTACCTAGTGTGCAACCGAAAACCCCCTTCTCTTTTGTTTTTCACAACCTACATTTTTATTTCTGCGCTGATTATTTTGTTCAGTTGAGGAGCGTTTAGCATCGAAGCAGAAAGCGTGACCTCTGCGCAGTTTACGTTTTTGTTTTTTTTGCACTACTTCACGGCAGTTTTTAAAGGCCTTTTTTTTGTGCTGCCAGTCCAGCTGTTGTGCTTTTTCTGTTTTACTAACGCTGTTTTAGTTGAGTTCCTCGTAGAGCCGCCACTACTTCAATTTCTTTTTTTTTCTTTCTTCAGATTTCCTTTACTTTTTTTTTTTTTTTGCGTTCTCAACTCTTGTTTTGGGCTCCAACACGGCCAGTATTTGATCTACCAGATTGACAGATTTCTTTTGACTCCTCAACTATTTACTTTTATTTAACTCCCGTCATCAAAAATCTTTTTTCTCTAAAGCACACCCCATTTACCCTCTTCGGTTGCTCTATTTATTTTCTTTCGTGGTCTATCAAGAGATAGATCTGTTCTAAAGCGTTTTTATTTTATTTCAACTGCCTTTTTTTTTACTGTCGATGCTGCTAGGATTTATCTAACAACACCAAATCCTTTTCATTTTCAACTATTGAACCAACTTAATCTAATAATATTAACCTTACTTTGTGTTTCCGGTCACTTTGTCGGCTTAAAGCAAATTTTTACTTTAGTAACGCTCGGTAAATAACTTCTGCTCGTGAAAAGCAACTCTGCCCTCCTTGTACATTCCTTAGCGGTTCTTTTCTGATAACTCTAAAGACTGAAACAAAAACGTCAAGGGTTTTCTTGTAGATACTCTGGGAAATACTCTCTTCTGCTAAATAGAAAAACAAAAAACATATTTTGGTTCACGGCTAATCACAGCGTTAACATCAGATGCTCGCCTCTCCAAAGCCTTTCAACGGCACAGACTCATCCCTCCAGTGGGGCTCACGAACACCACACAATGAAGCAGAGTGTGTTGCCTTCCCTGCGCCACCGGCAGAGGCCGCGCTGGACGACCTCCGGGAGCGCGACCGGGAGCAGCAGCTGGCGCGATCTGCGTGGGCGGAGCACGTGCACGCGCTGTGGGGCCCGGAGCCCCCGTACGAGCAGCAGCCGGAGGACCGCAGCGGCGCGGTGCTCGGGTCGCTGTTCTACAGCTGGATGGGCCGCTACATCTTCCAGGCGGCGCGCGAGGAGCTGACGGAGGCGGGGCTGCCGCGGCCCATGCGCGCGTACCGCGCCTACAACGCGGGCACGCGGCTGTCCGCGCAGATGCAGACGCAGCAGCTGCGGCGCCACGCGTGGGACGGCTACGTGGGTGCGCGCGTGCGTGCGCGGTGGGACGCGGCGAGCGACGGCGTGCTGCGGTGGGTGGGTGCGGTGCAGCCCTACGGCACGCCGCGGCAGCTGTACGCCGGCGTGGAGTGGCGCGTGGCGCCTGCGTGGCGTGGCGGCGGCGGCGGGCTGTGCGGTGCGCTGCGGCGGTGCGTGTGTTGCCGCGGCGATGCGATGCCGGAGCGCGGCCCCGGTGCCTTCCACCGCGGCGACGTGGACGGCGAGCACCTGTTCGACCTCGTGGACGGCGACACCGTGGCCACGTGCGAGCCGGTCGACGACATTGTGTTCCGCCTGGGCTCCGCCGCGGACGAGCGCGAGGCTGCTGCGGAGCGAGCCCTGCGCCGCGAGCTGCCGCCCTCCGCTACCGAGCCGCCGAGGTGTGTCCAGGTGTGGTGGACCATCTGGACGCTCTTCCGCGGCAACCTGCTCTTGCTGGTCTTCCTCGGCCTGCTGGGCGACGCCTGCAGCCTCCTGCAGCCTCTCCTTCTGAAGTGGTTTGTGACCTACCTGGGCGAGGTGGTGATGACCAGGGGCGGGACAGACGGCAGTGCCGACAGCAGCGAGTCGTCTTCGAGCGGTGTGGCGTTGGACGGCTACCTTGGCTCGAGCATCGGGTGGCAGCGAGGAGTGGTGCTGGCGGCGTCCATGTTCCTTGTCCTTGCGGTCGGCACGGTTGCCCAAAACAAAATGAGTCACGTGCAGCGCCGTTGCTCTCTTCAGGTTCGCAATGCCCTTTCTGTGTTGATGTTCGAGAAGGTGTTCACCATGTCGTCCAGGGCCACCCATCATCCCGCGTATAACGCTGGCAGACTCGTCAACATGATCAGTACCGATATGGAAAGTGTCAGCCACTTCATTATGCGGTTCTGGACTGTTCTCTCTGCCCCCCACCTGATTGCCCTCACATTTGTACAACTGTACCTGCTTCTTGGCAGTAGTGTCTTTCTCGGCCTTCTTGTTCTGTTCGTCACGTCGCCTCTTCAGGGCATCGCTATGAGAAACTGGGTCTCGTTCTTTCGCAACAAAGCCCATGCAACGGATCAGCGTCTCAAGGCCACCACGGAATTCCTCTCAGGTATCCGCGTGATCAAGTTTATGTCCTGGGAACCGTCCTTTATTACCCGTATTGAAAACATCAGCGCTAAGGAACTTCACCTTTTAAAACTCATTCAAAAGGCTTCGATGCTTTTATTTTTTGCAACGAACTCAGCACCCAGCTTTGTGATTGCCAGCGTCTTCTTCACATTCAGCGTAACTGGCCACACACTCACCCCATCCATCGTATTCCCGTCAATCTCACTCTTCCGCATGCTCACCCGTTGTCTATCCATGATGCCCTTTGTTATGAATATGGTGACGAAAGTACTCGTCTCTCTTCGCCGCCTCAACGTGTTCTTTGACACCGAAGACGACTTGGTGCCCCTGATCGAGGACGTCACGCACTTCAGGGAGGAGCCCACTACCAAGACCGCGCACGCAGCGGCCGAGGCCAGCGATGCCGTCTTCCTGCACGCACAGCTGA